>JAIUJO010000199.1:5000-255000 GCA_023846275.1 Vanilla planifolia | reverse complement strand
AAGAAGAAGAACATGATGATGAGAAGAAGAGGATGATGAAGAAGAACAAGAAGGGGAAGAAGGAGAAGAAAAAATAGGAGAGGAAGAAGGACAAGAACAAGAAGAAGTAGAATGAGGAGAAGAAGTAGAAGGAGAAGGAGAAGGAGAAGTAGGAGAAGATGAAGAAGAAGAAGTAGAAGAAGTAGAAGAATTAGAAGAAGGAGAAGAAGATGAAGAAGAAGAAGAAGAAGAAGAAAGATAAAAAGAAGAGGTAGAAGAAGTTAAATTATAAGAAGAAGAAGAAGAAGAAGATGATGATGATGAAGAAGAAGAAGTGAAAGAAGAAGAAGTGGAAGTAGAAGAAGAAGAAGAGTAAGAAGAAGAAAAAGACAGAGGAAGAACATAAAGCGATATGGAAGAAGAAGAACAAGTCGAAGATGAAGTGGAGGAAAAAATGAAGAAGATGAAGAAGACGAAGAAGAAGTAGAAGAAGAAGAAGAAGAAGAAGAAGAAGAAGAAAGAGAAGAAAGAAATAGTAGTAGTAGAAGAAGAAGAAGAAGAGAAAGAAGAAGTAAAAGAAAGAGAAGGAGAAGAAGAAGAAGAGGAAGAAGAAGTAGAAGGAGAAGAAGAAGATGAAGAAGAAAAAGTTGTAGAAGAAGAAGAAGAAGAAGGAGAAGAAGAAAAACAAGAAGGAGAAGAAGAAGAAGAAGAAGAAGAAGAAGAAGAAAAAGAAGAAAAAGAAGAAGAAGAAGAGGAGGAAGAAGAAGAAGAGGAAGAAGAAGAAGAAGAAGAAGAAGAATAAAAACAAGAAAAAAATGAAGAATAGGAAGAAGATGAAGAAGATAAAGAAAAAGAGGAAGAAGATTATGACGATGCAGAAGAAGATGAAGAAGAAGAAGAAGAAGAAGAAGACGAAGAAGAAGAAGAAGAAGAAGAAGAATAAGAGGAAGAAGAAGAAGAATAATAAGTAGAAGAAGAAGAAGAAGAAGAAGAATAAGTAGTAAAAGAAGAAGAAGAAGAAGTTGAAGAAAAAGACAAATGTAGAAGAAGAAGAAGAAGAAGAAGAAGAAGTTTGTGATGATGAAGATGATGAATAACAAGAAGATGAAGAAGATGAAGAAGAAGAAGAAGAAGAAGAAGAAGAAGAAGAAGAAAAGTAAAAGATAATGAAGGAGAAGAAGTAAGAGTTGAAGAAGAAGAAGAAGATGATGATGATAATGACGATGAAGATGAAGAAAAAGAAGAAGAAAAAGAAGAAGAAAAAGAAGTTTAAGAGGAAGAAGATGAACAGGAAGTAAAAGAAGAATATGAAGAAGTAGAAGACCAAGAAAAAGAAGTATAAGTAGAAGAAGAAGAAGAAGAAAAAGAAAAAGAAGAAGATGTAGATGAAGCAGAAGAATTAAAAGTGGAAGAAGAAGAAGAAGAACACGAAGATCAAATTAAACAATTATTTTATCTTTTAAATATTTTAATGCAAGGGTATTTACAAGTGTTATAAGATATTTTGAGTGCTACTTGATTTGACTGTCTAGGATGTCACACTTATTCTCTATAATATCATTGAATCCAATGTTTTGAAACAATTTAACTCATTTATCTAAATTTTGGAATTTTATTTAGTTATAGTACTTTGAAAGACTAATTTCATCTTTTGTGTCTATTGCATCAGTTTGATTTATTTATATTAATTTGGTTCTATTTATTTCATATCATCGACAACATATATAGCATTATTTTGAAGTAGTAATTTTTATTATTTGTGTTTATTTACTTTTATAACTAACAATAAATCCAATCGAGGTCCAATCAAGAAAAAAAAAATAAAACAAGCCAAAAAGGAAAGTAATTTAAATCTTCCATTAAACCTAAAAATTAAAACCATAGATAGTTTTTAAAGATGGTTTATTTAGACCTTTTTGGACCCATATAACAATTGAGTTTAAGTGGAAAATAATATAGATTTGTAATTAGTGATGACTTTTCTTAGTATACTTAATTTGTATTATTAAGGGTAAAAGTTAGACATTTGAAAATTTTTTTAATTTGATAAAAAAGATAGAAAGACAAACCAATCTCAAATCAGTTTTTACTCAAAGTGATAATTGTAGTGAATTTAAGAAAATGGATTTGTAAGATTATAGTAAAGATAAAGAAATAAGCACAAATTTGCATCTTTTTATACACCTCAACAAAAAGGGATTATAAAAAAAAAGAATAGAACCTTAGTAGCAATGAGTACCACAATGTTAGTGGAGTATAATGTTCCAAATTACTTTTATGTTCACGTAATTAATAGGGCCTATTATATAATAAATAAAATTAATTTAAGCCCATTACTTAAGAAAACTACACATGAGTTATTTAAAAAGAAAAGGCCATATGTTAGCTACTTCCATCTTTTTGGTTGTAAACTTATAATTCTTAATAATGAAGAGCCAATTTGAGAAAGTTTAGTGCAAAGGAAAGCGTAGGTATTTTCTTAGGATACTCTTCTTTTAGAAAGCTTATAGAGTTTACAAAATGAATTATGCAAATATAGGGGAGCAATTAATGCAGTGTTTGATGTGTCTATTGAAGAGACAAATAATAAAAATTTAGATGAAGTGATAAAGTCTTTAAAAATGTTAGACTTGTGAGAGGGTGAAGGCAAAATAGAAAGTAAAAAAGGAGAAGAGATTAGTCATCAATTACCTAAAGATTGTAAGTATCAAGATTCACATATAAAGGAATTAATGGTAATAAATATTAATCATAGAGTTAGCACTAGAGCTTCTATGAAAAAAAGTTGATCATATTGTTTTTCTTTCTTTCTCAAAAAACATCTATATAAGTACATAAGGATTACTATTGTGTTTTGGTAATAAATAAGGACTTAGGCCATCTTTACAAAAACAAAGCATGAGAATTACTTTGTAAGCTTAGTGATCGATAAACAATTGGAACCAAATGAGTATTCAAAAATATATTAGATAAAATGAAGTGATAATTAGAAACAAAGCTAGAATATTTACTAATGGTTATGATCAAGTTGAAGGGATTGATTTGCAGAGTCATTTACCTTTATAGCAAAATTAGAGGACATTCAACTTGTCTTTGCATATTTATGTCATAAAGCTTTTATATAATTTAAAATGAATATAAAAGGTGCATTTTTAAATGTGATAAAAGAAGAATTTGTGTGCGAGAATAGCATGGTAGTTTTGAGGCCCATGCACATGGTGATTATGTATATATGCTTAAGAATGTACTTTATGACCTTAAGTAAGCTCCCTACACATGCTATCAATTAAGTAATTATTTAGTTGATAGTGGATTTTTGAAAAGAAAAGTACATGCAATATGATTCCTAAAAATCTTTAAATGTTATTTATTACTTATACAAGTTTAATTTAATGACATAATGTTTGGAAGAACAAATAAAAATATGTGTGAAGAAATTAGTGACTAATAATAAGGGAGTTTGAGATGTGTGTGATAGGTGGGATGAATTTCTACTAAGGATTATAAGTTAGGAATTTTAAAAATGAGATTTTTATTTTAGAAACTAAGTATTTAAATGAATTATTTGAGAACTTTTGGTATAAAAATATAAAACATAATGAGATTCTAATGAATAAATTTATTCATTTAGACTAAAATGAAAATGAGAAACCAATTAATCAAAAGCTTTATAGAGGTCTTATTTAATGAGAAATTGACAATACATCTTAATTAATGTTCTTTTAGTGCCAGATTCTAATCAAATCCTAAGGAAATCCATCTAAAGGCAACTAAATAAACCTTAAAAGTTTTAGAAGGTATAATGAATTTTGGTTTATGATACTCTAGAAATACTCTTTCACATGATCCTAAAGGTTACATAGATTCATACTTTCTAAGTTATAGGGTGGATGGGAAAAGTACCTCTGGTACATGACAATTACTAAAAAAAGTATCTAATTGCATGGTCAAACAAGTAGCAAAATTGCATAACATTATCAATCATAGAAGTGGAGTATATAACAACAAAAGTTATGTTGCCCAAGTATTACAGTCACGATAATGACTTCAAAATTATAGTTTAGATTTCTCAAATATTCCCATTAGATTTCATTTTATTAGTTCCTTGGGCTTATCTAAGAATAAGATTCGTCATTATAGGACCAAGCAGATTGATATAAAATACCTTTTTATTAGAATTTAAGTAGCAAAAGTCTTAGTAGAATTTGAATGTCCATATCAAACAAGAATTGGCTAACATGATTACAAAATCTTTTCTAAACAAACAATTTCAAAACATAAAGAAACAACTAAGTGTAATAGAAATTATATAAATTATACCTCACTTTTGATACTATCAAAGGGAGAGAATGGCATTATTGAGATAAGTGATGAGGAGAATGTACTGAGATAGAGCATGAGCAAGGAGGAGCATAAAAGTTTTAATTTTTAAAAAGTCTTATCATAATAATATATCTTTTTATTATATGTTTATCTAAATCATTAAGTGTTGCCATCACTAAAACTGATGACTTTGTTAAGTCACCCTTGTGTTTAATAACTCGATCCATAAATGTTTAACAATTTATTCTAACAAACTCGTTTATCTAATCCATATATGTTTAACTCAATCCATAACTCAGCTAACCTTTAAGGACGGTGAATTACTGTCATCGATGATCTATGAAGGGCTTAACAAGCTTCTAAAATTACAGACATGTGAATTTGTTTTGAAAAGGTTTTTTTTAATATAAAAAAAACATTTACTTAGTTGATTATAAGGCACTATCTATTCAAATCAACTTCAAATTTTACTCAAGCATCCAATTGTTTAATCATCTTCTTGATTTAGTAAACATATTAGATTCCATTTTTTAATCCCTCTATTATTTCCTTGGTTAAATACAAATTATGAATCCTTGGAAAATTTTATATTAAATCAATTTTTAAACTTTTTTCAAAATTAAAAAAAATTTTAAAAAATATTACATCCCTAGCTTGTTTCAAGGAGCAAACTCTCCTGCCAAGCAAGCCCGAGCAGCACCCACTAGCAATCATGAGGTCAGATGATTGTTAGAAAAAATCGAATCTAGCTTAATCTTGGTGATACTACACTCTGGAAGTTGATGGGGGCAAAGCAAAGGATCAAGCAAGGGAGCACTTGAACTAAGTATACATATTCGTTTGATTTGACCAATAATAACATGTACGTATCAACTAGGCACAAGTAATTAAATCTTAAGCACACAAGGTTGGAGCCAATCTCAATTAGGCTTACATACAACAGCCACATAAATAATTATAAAATAGAAAATGTTTTTTGATACTATAATGTAGGATTATTCATTAGTTTTTGTCTGCTTCCAAAATCAGGATCAACTCAACACTATCTAAACATGTATTTTCATCATCTCATGGTAGAAATTGCCTCCACATTTTGCAATAGTGATCATGATCCATCCTCATCTTCCATGAATTTCCTCCCATACCATAAATGATTGGATAGCTAAAATCTAACATGCCTTTATTTCTTCCTTCTCAATTTATAGCATAATAAAGCTTAAGTCCATCTTCAATAAATGATTTATTTATTTCTACTTTTTGAAATATTTATCTTTGAATCTTTTGGCTTGAAATTATCGACTTTCAATCTTTTGACTATGGTATTTTTTAATTTAATTGATGATTAATCAAATGATTCAAATGTCATCCATTGATTAGAGGGCCCATATCTAAACCTTCTTGATCTAATGGTTTAGCTCATATACTTGTACTATTTTTTATATAATAGTTCAAAGCTTCTCTGAATTACTCTAGTAGATCAAATCAAACCCTCAAAATAATAGATCACCTAACTATTGTGTTAGCCATTTTGGAAAAATTATTTTAACCCTTTTAGAGAAGTCATTTAAGCTATTTAGTCGTAGCATCTCAAATAGCTTTACTACACCTTCAATTGTCCATACTCAAATTTTTCTTATAAATATATAATCAATTAAAAAAATGACTAATGAATTTGAATCAATCTTTGAGATCTTAACAACGCACTACTCAATATTCTATTGGCAAAAATTCTACTAGTTGCACCTATGACCTACTCATCTCAAATAATCAAATTATTCCAACTAAGTCTAATACTTCTAAACTTTCAATTTCTCATTTCTCTTCTTAAATTTAAGGTTGTTGCACCGTATTTCATTAAACAACAAGATTAGAAACTGTTCAAATTTATCAAACTTTTTATCTTGCTATATTTTTTCTGCAAGTCAAAGTTTAGTTTGATCTAGTTAAAATTTGAGCTAAGGATGAGCTTCTAAACCAGGTTATAGATGAACCAATAAGAGCTCGTCGATTGTAGGTGAACTATGAGGTAATATATTAAGTTGTAACATTTTATGTTGCATTTTTTCTTATTTCAATTAGGGTGGATGTAAGTTCTAATTTGAAATAAACCACCTAAAATAATACTGACTCGTTTTAATTTTTAACACCATTTTTATTTATCATATTAAAGTTAATACATGTATTTCTACATAAATACAAACATACATATATACATATATATATATATATGAATATAAGGTTTTCTTCAAATATAATATTATTTTTAAAAACTAAAAACAATACAATATTATTTTAAAGTCCACAATTCATCATCCTCCTCTCTTACGTGATTTGCGAACTAGTTTTCATTTCAACGTTTCAAAATAGAGAATACGAGTAACATTACGACATAATGAATTCAATGGGAGAAATTTTAAGAAATTAGATAAATTGTGTTGCACAGGTGAGCTCCACAACATTAAAGAGATTGAGTTTAATCATCGACCAACAAATTAGATGAGAAAAGTACAAAAATGAGACAATTTGTTTAAAAAAATTACAAAAATAAAATAATTAAAAAATTTCAAAAATGATTATTTAATTATAGAATTTCACTGAGACAATTGTAATGATATTTGTTTTATTAAGATTAGACCATGATCAAAATTATCCTGAATAAGAAAATTAAATAAGCATATATAATAATAAAATAGTATTCTAATATTAAGTAAACAAATACTAATAAAATAATTAGAGAAAGTGAAATAATGTAATATAACTAAATCTTCAGAACCAATAGATGAAATAAGTAGAGATTTAGAGTAACATAATAATACTACCAAATCAAAGTAAAACATTTTAAAAAATGAAACAAATTATTCAAAAAAATTACATTTCAAGATACTAAAAAGAATAAGTACAGCATCATTGATCTTAAAGTTAGGCAGAAATTTAAATATCTTCCAAAGCATTCATAATGTTACAAAATATTAAAAAATATAAAAAATGAATATTTTATTAAATAGTGCCCATCAACACTATTCTAATGAAGTTGGTTTTGTCTTGATCAAATCTCATTCACAATTACTACAAATTAAAAAATTAAATAAGCATAAATAATTATAAATTATGATTATAATATTAAATAAATAAATATTAAAGCTAAAATGAGACAAACTGAAGCTATATAATATAGCTAAAAAAATATTTGTAAAAGGCAAATGATATTTATTTGGAGTTACATATCAATACAACCTAATCAAAATAAAAAATTTAAGGAAATGGGATAAAATGTATAAGAATATTGCATTCCAGGCTAATGAGAAGATTGAGTGCAATAACTTTGACCATGAAATCAAGCGCAAATAAAAATATCTTTAAAAGCATGCAAAAACAACACTCGTTCATCTCCATAAGGCCTAGTTTGGAAATATCATGAATTTAAAAATTAAATAATAAAAGTAATAATAAGTTGTTATTTAAATGTTATGTAAATATATTTTAAAGAGGAAATTAGATAAATTAAAGTAATATAATACGACAAAGCCATAGAGATGTATAGGTCACATAAGGAGAAATTCGAGTTTCACCATATTATAAATAAATAAAAATGAGAAATTTTAAGAAATGAGACAAATTATATAGTAAGGCTACATTCTAGATATTAAAGAGTTCAAATGTAACATCATCTATTACTAAATTAAGAATGAAACAAAATATCTCATAAAATATTTCTAATAAAATAAAATAATATTTTTTACAAATGAATATTTATTTAGATAAAACTCATTTAGACATATCTTATGATATTTATCTTGTCTTAATAAGACCATATTTGTAATTAATAAAAAACAAGAAAAATAAATAAGCATAAAAAACAAGAAACCATTATTTTAATATAAACTAAATAAATATCAATATAAACATGAGACAAAATAAGGTAATGTAATTTAACTAAATCAAAGGCTGATATTAGCCAAATAAGAGGTTAGAGATTCATAGTTATATAACGAAATGAAAGAAAAATATGTAAAGAAATGGGGCAAATTAGATAAGAAAGATGCATTCTAAAATACTAAGAAGATTGTGTGTAACATCATTTACCATTAAGTCAAGTACAAGTTCAAATACCCACAATGCATGCCTAGTAAAATAAAATAATAAGAAAAGTAGATATTTAAATGGATAGTACTCATCAAGATTATGATAATGATGTTTGTTTCATTATATAGTACCTCATTTAAAATTAGTATGAATTACAAAATTAGAGAACCATAAATAATAATAAATTATTACTATAATATTAAATAAATAAATATAAAAACTATTATGATATAAATTGAAGTAATATAATATAACCAAATAAAAGAAATATAAAGAATAAATGATATGAGATTTTAGGTCACATTTTAATATAACAAAATCAAAAGAAAAATATTTAAAGAAATGAACAAAATTATATAGGACTATTGCATGCCAAGAAAATCAGGTGATCGAATGTGACAACCTTAATCATCAAAAATCATATGAATTGAAATGTCTCGTAAAGATTTATAAAAACACTACCATGTAAATCATTTATAAATATTAAAAAAATTGATTGGATCAATCATATGGAGTTGAGTCCAATGAAATTGTTTTCGTCTCAACAGAACCTCATTTGGAATTACTACGAATCATAAAAATAAGCAAGAATAAATAAAATTATATTATTATAATGATGCTAAGTAACATATATTAAAGCAAGAAGGTCATAAATTGAAGAAAGGTAATATAAACAAATTAAACACTTATAAAGTACAAATGAGAGGACACTTGGTGCTACATAAGGAAATAACATATCAATGCAAAAACGTTTATTGAATGAGGTAATTTATGAAAGAAAGCTGCATTCCGTGATGCAAAGGATATTTGGAGGATTATTTTGAATCATTAAATCTGTTATGACCTGACTTATCTCATGAACAATCAACAAAACTTTAGAATATAAAATATTTAAGAATATAATAATGAATATTTAATTAGATAATGCTCATTAAGACAACTCTAATGACACTATCGTTATCTTGGTTAGACCAATAGAATTATAGTAAATCACCAATTAAAAAAGAATAAATAAAATAAATTTATTATTTTTATATTAAGAGGACTAAGAATAACACTAAAAAGAGAAATTTTGATTAATGAGATAGTAGATTTAGAGTTATATAACACTACAATCAAAATAAAGAAAACATTTTAATTAATAAGACAAATTATAAATGAAAATTGGATTCAAAGATATTTAAAAGGTAAAGATTAGCATCATTAATTATTCTATCTCACATGAATTAAATACCTCATAAAATATACCAAAACTAAAAAATAAACAACTTAAAATTAAAAAAAATATAATTTCAATTTGGCAAAGCTCGTCCAAAAAAGCATAATGATGATTTCTAGTCTCCATTAGATCTCGCTCAAAATCACTATTTTTTATTGAATTAAATATGCATGAATAATAATAATTTAGTATTTTAATATCAAGTTAGTATCTATTAATTCTATGATGAGATAAATTAAAGCAATATAATACAACCAAATCAAAGTTATGTAATGGTTAAGTAAGAAGAGATTTACAGTTATATAGTATTATAACCAAATTAAAATAAAAAAGTTGAAGAAATAACATCAATTATATAGAAAAATTGTATTTAGGATACTAGAAAGGTGCATAAATAAAAAATGCCAAATAAAAAATGAATCAAAATATCTGAAAAAGGTGCATAAATAGAAAAATAAATATATCAAATAAAAAATATTTAAATGGATGAAGTGCATTGAGATGAGTCCAATGACATTTACTCATCACCATCATACCTTGGTTATATATATTACAAATTATAGAATAAAATAAGTAAAAATATTAATAAATTGTATTTAAATCTTAAGCAAATACATATTAAAGTTAAAATGAGATAATTTAAAGTAACTTTATTTATCTAAATCAAAGCAATATATGGGTGATATGAGAAGAGCATTTGACTTCCATAGTGACATTACAAAATCAAATAAAAATATTTGAAGAAATGTAATAAATTGTATGATAAATTCATTTCCAAGAAACTAAGAAGTTTAAGTGCGTCATCATTGATCATCAAATCAGGTATGAACAAAATATCTCATAAAGCATGCTAGAAGTCTAGAAAGTAAAATATTTTAAATTAATAAAATGAGTATTTGTTTGGATGAAGCTCATTTAAATGAGTCTAATGACACTTGTTTCATCTCAGTTGAACCTTATTTGGAATTACTGTAATTTGTAAAGAAAAAAAATAAATAGAAATAAATTATCATTTTAATAATAGGTAAATATATATATATACTAAAAAAGAAAAGAGATATATTGAAGCTATATCGCATAACCAAATCAATGACATGAAAAGCTCACATGATAGAAAGTTTAGAGTTACATGTTAATATAAGAAAATTGTAACATAATATTTGAAGAAATGAGACAAATTATATGAGAAAGATGCATTCAAAGATACTAAGGAAATGTCACATAACATCCTTAATCGACAAATTCACTACAAATAAAAATTTCTTGTAAAGCATTTCAAAATATTAGAACAAATCTTTAATTTGAAAGTGCTCAAGTTATGCCCAATGATGTTAGTTTCATCTTATTTAGATGTTGTTTGGAATTATTATGAATTAAAAAATTAATAAGCATAAATAATAATAAATTATTATTTTAATCTTAAGTAAAAATTTAAAAATAGAATGAGATAAATTGAATCAATGTAATATAACAAAATAAAAGCATTGTAAAAGTCAAAAGTGAGTAGAATTAGAGTTTCACTGTAATATCTCCAAATCAAAGTGAAAAATTTAACAAATAATGTAAATTGTATGGGATAGTTACATTTGAAGATAATTAGAAGATAGTGTGCAACATCCGCAACCATCGAATATGATAAAAATTGAAATGTCTCATAAAATATCTCCAAATTCTAGAAAAAAAATTCAAAACATGAAAATAAATTAAATAGGATAGAACTCATTTAGATAAGTATAATGATATTTCGCTTATCTCGATCACACCTTATTTAGAAGTACTAGTAATTGGACATGTAAAAAATTATATATTTAATTAATTTGAAATAAATATGTACGAAGTCATAAAAATGAAAAATTGAAAAAAAGTAATATGACAAAATCAAAACGATGTAAATGCTAAATGAGTGGAGAATTCATATTTCAAAGTAATATAAGCAATTTAAAGTAAAACATTTGAAGAAAAGAGATAACTTATATCAAAATTTCGATTCCAAAATGCTAAGCAAATCATGTTCAACATTCTCAATCATAAAATTTAGTTCAAATCTAAGTATCCAATAATGCATAAGAAAAGAATATTATAAACTATTTTAAAAAAAATAAAAACAAGTATTTAAATAGATCGAGCTCATCAAGATGAGTCCAATATCCTTGTTTCATCTTAATAGAACATAGATTGATATTATTATGAATCACCAAAGTATACAGGATTGAATTATAATATACTTTATTTTAACACTTAGTAAACATATTATAAAGATAGATTGAAATAAATTAATAAACTATAATATAAATAAATCAAAATGATATAAAGAAGATAATATAAGAGATTAAAAATTACATGGTCATATAAGAAAAATAAAGTGAAAGTTTTAAAAAAATGACATAAATTGTACAAGAAGGTTAATTCTAAATTAATAAGAAGATCGAGTAAAATATTTTCAATCATCAAATTAGGTAAGAATTGAAATTTCTTGTGAAGTGTGAAAAACCTTAACAAATAAAAACTTTTTAATAAAAAATGAATATTAAATCATATAAAGTACATCTAGGTCAATCTAATGATATTTATCTTACCTTGATTAGACATTATTTAAATTAACTATAAATTATAAAAAGAATTAAACATAAAATAAAAAATTATTATTTTAATATCAAGTAAATTTATAGTAATTTTGAAATGAAATAAATTGAAGCAATATAGTATTTACAAATCAAAGCATTATAAAAGTCACATGATTGGGGAATTAGGGTTTTTTAATAGAAAAAAATTTTAAAATATGAGAAAATGATATAAATTTTATGAGAAAGTTGTATTCTAAGATATTAATGAGATTGAACATAAAAACCTTTTACCAAAATGCTATGAATAAAATGTCGCATAAAGCAAGCAAAAATTAACAAAAGTAAAATATTTCAAACATAAAAATGATTTTTTTATTAGATAGAACTTCTCAAGATGACATAACGATATTATTTTCATCTCATTCAAACAATGTCTAGAATAAATTTGAATTATTAAAGCAAATAAAAAAAAATAATTTATTTTTTCAAAAAAAAAGAGTAAATATATAGTAAAACTAAAATGAAATGAATTGATAGAAAGTAATATAACCAATTCAAAGACATACAATAGTTCAATAAGAAAATATATAGAATTATATAATAATATAACAAAATTAAAGTAAAAAAGTTTAAAAATTGAGATGAATTCTATAAGAAAGTTCCATTCAAAGATACTAATGAGATCAAGTGTAGAATCATTGATTGTTAAATAGAGTACAAATGAAAATATCTCATAAAGTTTGCAAAAAAATAGAAATATCAACATTTAAAATTATAAAAATTGAATAGGTAGTTTGATAGCTCTCATCAAGATGAATATGACAACCTTTATTTCATGTCCATCAGGCCATATTTGGAAGTACTACAAATAACTAAAAATTAAATTTTGTTATGAAGCTTGCAAAAGCTTAAAAAGCTTAAATAATTAAATTACTTAATTATATAGCACATCAAAATGACTCCAATTACATTTTTTTCGTCACGATTAGACTTAGTTTGGAATTATTGACAATTATTGAATAAAAAAATAAAAAAAGAAATTTTCATTTTTAAAACTAAGTTGATTTATTTTAAAGTTAAAAGAGATAACTTGAAGCAAGGTAACATAATGTATTCAATGACATGTAATGGTCACATGAGAAGAGATTTAGAGTTATATAATAATATAAATCAAAACCAAGATAAAAAATTTAATTAATAAGATATATTTTATGTGAATGTTGAATTCCATGATACTATGATGGTCTAGTGTAACATCTTACATTGTCTAACCTTCTATTGTTCAAAATGTCCTACAAACCATACTAAAACTAAAGAAAATAATTCTTTGAAAATTTAAAAAGGTATATTTAATTTGATAGAGATCTTCAATGGGAGTCTAATGACTTTAATTTTGTTTCAATTGATCTTTTCTGGAATTACTAAAAATTATTGAATTAAATAGTTTTAAAAAGAATAATTTATTATTTTAATATAAAAATTTATCAAAGCATTAATGAGATAAACTAAAACAATATAATATAACAAAATTAAATACATGTACTAATCCAATGAGAACCATAATAATATAACCAAATTAAAGGAAATAATTTGAAGAAAGTGAGATATATTATACAACAAAATTACATTCTAAGATACTAAGCATATGTAGGCTAAGAAACTTGATTTATAGCCATGAACAAATGAAAAAATCTTGTAAGAAATTCCAAAACAATGTAAAAGAAAATATATTCAATGACATTTGTTTAATCTTCATCAAACTTGGTTTAGATCTATGATGAACCACAAATTTAACTACACATAAATAATAATAACTTATTATTCTAATATTAAATAAATATATATTAAAAAAAAATATGATAAATTAATGTAATTTAATTTAATTTTATTAAAGTGACATAAAGGTCATAAGATAGGAGAATTTGTTTTTCATAAAAAAATAACCAAAAATAAAATAAAAGTTTTGAATAAATAAGATAATTTTTTTTGATAATTTGTATTCAAAGATAGTAATAAGATCGAGTGTACATTATTGAATGTCAAATCTATTTTAAATAAAAATATCTAGTAACGAGTGCTAAAATCTTAGAAAGAAAAATATTTAAAAATAATAAAATAAATATTTTGTTCGATAGGGGTTATTGATGTGAGTTTAATATAGTTTATTTTGTATCATTTACACGTTTTTTAGAATCATATGAATTAAAAAAATAAATAAGAAAAAAATAACATATTACTATTTTAATATTAAGTAAATAAATATTAGCAGTCATGTTAGTCGAGATCTAGAGTTACATAGTAAGATATCCAAATCAAAATATAAAAATAAAACAAATGAGATAAATTGCACATGAAAGTTTCAATTCCAAGATACTATAGAGCTCGCACCTAACATCGTTAATTATGAAATTAAAAAAATTAAAAAATGTCGTATAAACCATACAAAAAACTTTAAAAATTAAATATTTATAAAAATTAAAATAAATCTTTAATTTGATAGAGCACATCGAGTCAAGTCCAATGATGTTTGTTTCCTCCTAATTAGACCTCATTTGGAAATAGTTTGAACAACTAAAATAAACAAGAATAAATAATAATACGTTGTAATTTTACTATTAAGTAAATAAATATTAAAGTTGAATTGAAATAAATAAATTCAATATAACATAATGAAATCAAGGCATTGTAAAACTCACATGATAAGAGAAAATGATTTTAATAATGTTATAACCAAGTTAATGCAAAAATTTTTAAAAAAATAAATTACTTGAGGCAATTGCATTCCAAGGTACTATGAAGATTAAATGCAACATCCTCCATTATCAAAATAGGTTGGAATCAAAAAGCCTTGCAAAACATAGCAAAATCTTTAAAAATAAAAAAATGAAAATAATAAAAAATAAATAACCAAAAGGATAGTGCTTATTGAGATAAGTCCAATGATATGTTTTTGGCTTTATAAGACCTCATTTGAAATAATTGCAAATTAATAAATTTAAAAACAATAAATATAATTAATTTCATGTTAACTTATATTAAAGCTAAATTGAAATGAATTAAAGCAATGAAATATAACTAAATCAAAGAGACATAAAGGACAAATGTGGGCAGAGCTTGAGTTCAAAGTATCATAAATAAGTCAAAGAAAATAATTAGAGAAATAAGTTAAGTTTTTTGGAAAAATTATATTACGAAGTGCTAAGGAGAATGTGTGCATCACCCTTTAACATTAAATCTAACAAAAATTTAAACGTTTAGCAAGGCATGATTCTATCTAATTAAAATACGCTTCTAAAATTTAAAAATAACATTTTAATTTGATGGAACTCATCAATAAGAGTCCAATTACCTCTAGAATTTCAACAAATCACAAAATTATATAAGAAAAAATTATAATAAAAAATTATTTTATTTTTAAGTGAACTAATAACAAAGCAAAAATAGCATAAATTGAAATAATAAAATATAGACAAATAAAAATGATATAATGGTCACACTATATGAGCTTTAAACTTACATAATAAAAGAATAAAAAAAGAAAAAAAATTGAAAACAAGAGATAAACTATAAATGAAGTTTAATTCATAAGTAAATAATATATCGAGCCAAACATTCTTGATTGTTAAATTAAATACGAATAAAAAATTCTCTTCAAGCTTGCAAAATCCTCTGATAAAAAATGTTTAAAATTCAAACAAAACATTACATTAGATAAAGATAATAACGATGAGTGCAATGATCATGTTTTAACTTTATCATATGTCATTCAGAAGTACTTCAAATTTTAGAAATAATTAAAATAATAATTATATATTATTATTTAAATATCAAGAAAATATATATTTTTTTTCAAATGAGATAAATTGGAGCAATGCAATATAACAAAATTAAAGTGTTGCAAAGGTAAGATGATAAGAGAATTATGGTTTCATAATACTATAACAAAATAATTGCAAAAACATTTGGAGAAATGAGATTAATTACACATGAAAGTTGAATTCCAAGGTACAAAGGAGTTCAAGGGTAAAAATTTTGTTTATCAAACCAGGTTTGAGTTGAAATATTTCCTACAATATGCAAAAACCCTGGAAATATTTTTTTAAAATTTAATAAAAAAAATTCAATTGGATAGAGCTCATTAAGATGAGTACAACATTTTTTCATAACAATCGACCTTGTTCAAGGTTACTGTCATATAAAAAAGTAAAAAAAGAAAAAAAAATTATAAATTATTTCTTAAAAATGAAGAAAATATATGTTACAACTAAAATGAGATAATTTCAAGCAATGTAGTATAATCAAATCAAAGACAATTAAAGGTTAAAAAAGAAGAGAGTTGGAGCAATAAAGTAATATAATCGAATCAAAATTTGAAAAATGTTTTAAATTTTATGAGATTCTAAGATATGAAAGAAATCTACTGTATTATTCTTTATTATTAAATTAGGTATAAGTAAAAATGATACAAATCTTTAAAAATAGATCAAAAAAATGTTCAAAATTTACAAAAAAAAATATTAATTTTTGATAAACCTCATTTAGATGAGTCAATTAATGATTGTTTTATCTCTTCTATTTCTCATTCAAATTTACTATAAATTACAAAAATATTAGACATAAATATTGATAATTCTTTGTTTTAATGTTAAATAAATAAATAATATTTCTAAAATGAGAAAAATTAAAGTAATATAATACTACCAAGCCAAATCAATGTAAAAATCAAATAAATAAAATTAGAGTTTCATTTTATTAGAAACAAATAAATCCCAAACAATTGAAGAAATAAGATAAATTATATGGGAAAATTTTATTCCAAGATACTAGAAGATAAAGTGTAACATCTTTTTTCATCAAAATAGGTACAAATTGAAAAGTCTCATGAAATTGATAAAAAAGAAAAAGAAATAAAATATTTAATATGTTAAAATAATTATTTATATAATATTAAAAAAAATAATTTATTATTCTTTATGATTATTTACAATAATAATTCATAGTATTCGCAATTGAGGCTCGATCGATATGAAACAAACACAGTTGGTTTCATCTAGTTTAACTCTATCAAATTAAATAATATTTTCATATTTCTAAAAATTTTATTCTCTTCAATTTTTACACAAATAATGAGAAAATTTTCTTACCTATTTGTACAATCAATGATGTTGCACTTTCTTATAAAACTACTCTCTTTTCCTAAACTTTTTGTAATTCTTTGGTCATGTTCCTATGTAACTTTAAATCATCTCTCTTATGTCTTTTACATTGCTTTCATTCAATGATAATATATTGCTTTAATTTATTTTTTTTCAACTTTAATATATATTTAGTTATTATCAAAATTAAACTTTATATTATTTTTGATTATTTATTTTTGAAATTCATAGTAATTCAAAATGAGACTTCATTAAGATGAGACAAACATCATTGGACATGTCCTGGAAAGCTCTATTCAATTAAATATTTATTTTTATATTTCTAAATATTTTGGTTCTTTAGGTTTTTAATACACTTTATGAGCAATTCTAAGTTGTACTTGATTGGAAGATTAAAGATGTTTCTCTGAAATGTTTTAGTATCATTGATTCAAAATTTCACATATAATTTATCTCACTTATTCAAATTTTTTTGTTTTACTTTTTATTATTTTACTACATTACTCTAAATTTCTTATCATGTAATCTTTACATCATTTTGATTTGGCTATATTAGATTGCTCCAATTTACCTTATTTTTGTGTTTTATATAAATTTACTTACAGTTAAAAAAATATTTTTTATTATATCTGGATATTTACTTTTGTAATTAGTAGTAATTCCAAATGAGGTCTAATTTAGAAGAAATAAATTTTATTAAAGTAGTCACAACAAGCTTTATCATGTTGAAAATTTTTTTCTATAATTATACATTTTTAAAGTTTTTCCTTGTTTTAAAAAGTTATTTTATTCATACCTAATTTAACGATCAAGTAAGTTACCCTTGATTGCCTTAGTACTTTGTTATGTAGCACTCACAAAGAACTTTACTCAAGTTTTCAAAGTTTTCATTTTATTTTCATTATATTACTTCCTAGATCTAAATATTCTCTTGTGTGACTTTTGCAACACTTTGATTCTGGTGTATTAGGTTTCTTCATTTTATCTTATTTCTCCTTTAATATATACACACAAAATTATTTATATTTATTTACTTCGATAATTCATAGTAATTTCGAACATGGTTTGATTGAGATAAAACAAATGTCACTAAACTAATATCGATGAGCTCTATTCATATAAATAATATTTTTATATTTTTCTAAAACATTATTTTCTAGGACTTTGTTATGCTTTACTAGGCATTTTGATTTGTGCTTGATTTTATAATCGAGGATGTCAGACTTGATCTCTTTAAAATCATGCAATGTAGCTTTCTTAATTTATCTTATTTCTTTAAATTTTCTACTTTGATTTAGTTATTTTGCAATATAACACTAAATTGCCTTTCATGTCACCTTTCCTTCATAAAGATTTTATTATGTTATAATTCATGAATTTATCTTTTTAGTTTTAATATATTTTTACTTGTTTTCTAAAATAATAATTTTGTTATTGTTTTCCTTCAATATCTTTGGTAAGTTTTAGAAAATTTGAATGACACATGGTTGAGATAATGTAAACAAAGTTAGCCTTGTCTCAAGGAAATCTATCAATATAAAAAATCATTTCAATATTTTTATGTGTTTTCATTTCTAATATTTTGGCATGCTTTATGAGAAATTTATTTCTTTAGTTGATTTTATGGTCGAGGATGTCACACTCGATCTAGTTAGTATCTTCAATTTTTAACTTTCATGTACAATTGGTCTCCCTATTTTAAAATAATTTCAAAAGCCTCTTTCTTTGAAGACCCTATCCTTCTACAATCCTTCAAGTATAAATAAATGTTGCTTAAAAGTGATTTGTTCCTTTCCTTAAGATAAAAAATTTCATTAATGCAAAATGTTCTAGCCATTAATAAATGAATTAAAATGAGTACTTTGTGCCTTTATGTTCCCCACATGATAGTATTTTAAGATTTGACAATTCCATTATATGTTCGTAATATCAGTATGTTCTATAAAATGTTCATGCATGATTTAGCTATGTTTCTCTATTAACTAAACTATTTAGGAATACCAATGTGCGAGTATGAAATGTTCTTAATATGTGTATGATTCCAAAGAAGCTTTTCATAATATGAACATAAGAGTTGCACTATTCCAATCTCCTATAAAATGAATTTCATTCTTTCTAGTTTTGAGATGTGTGACAAGCACATCATAAAGTGCACTCCATTTTGAGCCTAAGATACGAAGCTAAAAAATAGGTTGTACAAATAAGAAAAGTAATACTATATTGTATGATAATAAAGCCAACAAGATAAGTGTCTTCGTGTTAATGTTTTTACTTCAACTACATAGTTTCTTTAATTTTTGGATGATTTGTATTTATATTACATAAGATTTCTTTGCTTTAATGAATAGTATGACTGAAGATGAATTTCTTTACCATCAATGCATCCATGATGCTAATGACATACATTCCAAGTGCTACTCAATGTAAATGAACGTTTTAACATTTTATCTACTTAATGCACTAAATTAAAACATTTAAATGGATTACCCACTCTTTAAGGTTTTTCTCTAACTTGTTCTAAGATAATTACATTGAGCCAACTACAAGATAGTAAAAATTATGTTTTAATCCATTTGATTTTTATATGCTTTGCAACATAGATTTTGGTTGCAAAAACTTGTCATTAACTAAATATTCATTATGCAACAATATCCTAGTTTTGTCATCATGAAACTCATGTGCTCAACAATTTCACACTTTAATGATTAGAAAACTAATGCTAGAATTATTGTTTTACATTAATGAGCTAGGGAAGATAGTATAGCATATTGGCTTGAAATAAATTCTATAATATGGGCTATACAAAGATATAAGGTAATCACAATAATGTATATTAATACAATAATAAAAGCATAATAGCAATCACGTAGAATTAAAAGTGTAGAGCAAACAAAATGAGTTCATCATCAAATAGTTTCCCTTAAATAATCATAAAATTCAATCAAGCGCACAAAAAAGAATCTGGCCATTAGGCTTCTATAAAATTATTGAATAATTTAAGTATTGTGTTTTAAAACTCACATTGAGTTTCTTTCTTTTAATATATTTGCAATCACATATTTTGTGATCATTCAATTGGTTTACAATGGAAGAAACATAAAAGCATTATAAGTTTTACAACATGAATTATAAATTTAATTTTAGTAATTTTAATAATAATTTAATACTTTCTTCTTAGGTAAAGTTTCTATTTTATTGTTCACAATATTAATTGACTAGGAAAGTAATTCAGATTGTCTCTTAAGATTTGTTGTTAGTGTGGAGAACCAACCTTTAAACATGTCTAATCATTAATTGAATTTAGTTCAAGTTAATTTATCCTTTAAAGTAATAGTTGATTCTCAGCTATAGTTATTGTATAATTGAAGGAGATGATCACAAAAAAAATATATAATTACTAATGACTAGTTCAAGTGTTTGTATGAAAACAATACATATTGCGTGTAATGGATGAATGGAAAGAAGCATGGCTCATGGATATGCAATTGGAAGAAGATTGAAAGTAGGTGTTCAACCATTTGGGTCAACTTTAAAACCATGGAACCATTTGGTTAAGTAGATAAACATCATGACTTCACTTTCAAGGAATTTTGTTGGTTTGATCTATAAATCCTTCACTTTGTAATTATATGTTTCTTAAGAATCATTTATTTCATCATCTTGCTAGGTCATGATCATTAAATTTTTTGAGAATTGTTGCAGCTTATCAATAATACTATTTCATGCAATTTTAGAGTGAATGTAGTATTTCAATAACAAAAAGAAAATTAAAAAAATGTTTTTTTACTATCATTGAATACACAAAATGATGCCCATTATCATACTTTTGTTGTCTATAATCAGGCTTAATGCTACAACTAAAGTTCAAGATTTTCATGGCACCAAAAACGAATTTTGGCATTAACAAATAGATGCAAGTACTATTTAGACTTAGGATTATATGTTTAAAGTTGACCATAAAAGGTTTCAACTTTGAACTTGTTTGATGTATTCTCTAAAACAGAGTTTCCTTTAGCATCATCTGTTATGAAGTCTTCTTCATGAAAATGAGTAATTTATTTCCTCTAAGAATTTATCATTCATCTTAGCTCTATTGTTGTCAAACATGTCCAATTAATCTGTTATACCAATATGACTTAAAGACAATTCTTTTATCATGCTTTATGTATATTAGCTCTTATATGTTTATCAAGTTGTTGCTTTATGATGTTCTTATTTGCTATATCAAATAGCATGAAGAAAAGTGTCAGATTTGTGCAATACTTTATAGAAGTCAGATAACTTGAATGACTTAGGATAAATGTTTGCTTATTGTGATGTATGAATATGAAATTTGCATTTTGTGAGTACAACAATTATCAAATTTAAGTAGACATCGAAGTTCTACATTATAGTATGATGATGATCTATGTTCATACAAGTACGATTCACTTGTATGTAATGCTTAGAATAAATCAAACATATAACTATCATACTTCTATAACAATTATATTGTTTGTTTGCAACTATTCTATTAATCATAGGTAAGCAGAATTGTTACATCATTGTACACTAGATTATTCTTATATGAACATATCATACAACATTTTTTCAAGAGCATGATACTTTCTTAAGGAAAACATCATATGATAGTGCTGCAAGAATTAGAGTCGTTATTACCAATGGAGTTTCCTTATGGGCAGCCAGTTCTCTTATTCCTTTAATTGAAGATAGAATACATTAAGAAATAAATGATGCATTAATTGGAAAAGCATTTTTGAATGTTCAAAATTGAAAACTTACTTGAATATGTCCTATGCTATATTTGAGAAGGAATAATTCAATTGTAGGTCCATTTCACTCTTAATTGTTCCTTCTCTACATTACATTACATTATACTTTAATATGAATGTCAATATCATTAGATTTTGTAGCTTTTTTAAATGCACAACAATGTGTATTTTATCACAGCGACTGCTTGTTATATGATTGTCAAATAGGCTTTCACATTTACTAATGTTGCAAATGTTGTAATCCTTTGTTGTAAACAATGCAAGTTTTGAATGAATTAGAAATTGTAGCACAATGAGGTCGCACATCAACAAGCAAATACGTTTAAAGCCTAATTATTAAGTTCAATGATCATATGAGTCCATTGAAAGAAGTTTTAAAAGCGTTGTTCTCTACTGATTACTTCGATGGACAATATGTGCATATATGATATAGTTTTCTAGCAATATAAGCTTTAAATATGATTTTTATAATCTTTGCGAGCTTTATTAAATTATAAGTGCTACCATATTTGTAATGCTATTGTATTTAAAATTCTTGCAAGGAATAGCTTAACCTAAAGGGAGTGGTTATAATGTTTACCCTTGTTGATTGTACACAAAGGGAGTGATTTAATAGTGGATAATTGACCAAGTTGAGAAAGGGTGGATGTAGGTACTAGTTATGTTGAATCACATAAAAATACTTTTCTCTTTAGGTTTAGTTGAGTTGCATGCTTTACAAGGCTCCTTACATTTCATAAGAATTACCATGCCATTCCTTTGAATGCTAAAGAATATTTTTTCATAGCATTAAATGTATTTTACATTCACATTTAACATAAAAACACTACTTATTTTGGTCCAATTGTATTGAAAAAGTAAAGTTGTTAATCACAATATTGTATTCGAGATTACAAGATTTGCATAACTAAACAATTTACCTCGCTCTTGTAGTTGTTGATGGTGTATAATTCCTACAAGTGGTATCAAAACAAGATTGTGTTAAGGGAATAAATTCTTATGAAAAGATCATAGGTTACTCTCTAGCTTATTATTTTTTAAATAGAAGGAATATCTAGAAATGTAAAACTGAATGAATAAAAATAATAAAAAAAAGGAAATAAGAAGTGTACATGGTTATTCTTGGTGGTTCAACTTGAATAATTGCAATACTCACCTATAATTAATTTGATAGGGCTTCCACTGGGCACTCCCTTTCATTATAGTTAGTTGGTATAAAACAAATACAATAGTGGTATTAATACAAGACATAAAAGAAAGGTAAAGCTATTATCTAAAGTAAAAGAATACATGTGTTACTAACCAATACATTTTAAAAACTACACATTTAATCATTTATGAACAAGTGTAGCACCAAACTAAATAACAGTTATTTTTACCAATATGAGTCAAATGGCAAGAGATGTGGTAGAACATGAAATGGACTATTAAAACCAAGTTAATGCCCTAGAAAAAAATGAAGTATGCTTGCATTCCTGATATTTTGCTAAAAATTAAGCATAATAATTTAGTAAGTTTAGCCTATCCCATCTACAATCAATTTATATTTATGCTAAAGTTGATCCAAAAGTTATTTATGGGTCTTCTAATGGTTAAATGTTCTTTTTAAAGATGATAAAATATCCATTATACTCTCAAATTCCTTTCAATTTTGTTAAAAATCAACATCATATTAAGATGATAAAGCTTCAACCAAAATCATGGCAAACAACTCTACAATATGACACATGTGAATTAATTTGGAAGACTTATCATACAACTTTAATAAAGGTTCTTCTACTATATGACACAAATTAACAATAGGACACTTAATTCTTTTAAATATTGTACTAGATGATCACACATTTTAAACTAATACAATACAATTCATCTTAATAATAGTTCATGTAGATTGTATATGTCTGATGAATGTCACTTCAATATGGTTTTTATTTTCTTGATGTTCTATGCTCTTAGGAACAATAGTATGATGTGATCGTATAAGAAGGAGCACCTGTACCACCTTCTTTTAATCATTTAACCTAAACTTAAAGGTATAGTAGAACTCATAAATTAACCTTTCATAATATTATGAGAATTATTTATGTCAACTTATTTAGGGTTATGTAATCATCCTATAAATGACACAAATGGATCATCACTTTACAATAATAGACATTTCAAGATTTAGTCCAAATAAATGATTACCATACTCACTTGATTAAACTATCATAATTATATGATATCTATGAAAACTTTTATTTGAAGCATTTTGAGTGATAATGAATCTAAAAATATGAATGTATAGACTTTCATGTATGTTGAAGGAGTTCAATCATATAAGTTCAGGTAAGTGTTCGTACAACATAATAAGTGCATTATTATTTTAGGGCATTTTTGTTATTTATAAGTTATATATAAATTTATGACTATGATACATGGCTTTGCACTCTATGGTATGAATATTTTAAATATCACTTGGCAAAAGAATAAGAACTTTCTCATCAACAAATAAGCTAGTTGTGACATGATTAGTTCATATGATATGATATAATTACTGAATATTTCTAACAAATATTAAGCATTTACGTGGGATGGACCTTAAGAGTAAATAAGGTTTGTACTCATATGAAGAATGCTTTGTATGCATTGACGCAAAGTGAAGAGTCAACCCTGGAGAATGGATTACACAAATAATATACTTATTCCATATATGGTCTAATTCACCTTTATTCATTTAATCAAAAGGTGCTCTAATTATTTCAATGAAGTCAACATACTTATACTATGTCATCACAACATCAAAATTCTATTAGGGTGCTAAGCTGGAATCTGGTTAGTATAAGCATGATGTGGGATATCATATTATATCCTTAATAAGGTAAAAGAAATATAGTTTATTTTAAACCATATTTCATTTTTTTAGTTAAAATAAATAAAAAGATGAAATTAGTGGTATTTCAATTAAACTAATTGACATTATGAGTACTTTATAGGTTACAATGTATGTTTTTAATAATACATCAACGTAATGTGTACATTATTCCTAACTTTAACTTTTACAAAAGATGAAGGTTTAACATCCTATCTCAATAAATGTATGGTAATGCGTAGCTCTATATCGATTAGTCGTACAATAAAGAGCTTGCCTTTGCAACTACATGGTTTTAAGGTTTAGCGATTCTTGAGCAAACATCTCCCAACATCATCCAATTGAAAAAACTAGATCCTAACTCATTTTAGTTATTTACTTTAACGAAACAACACTTTAAAAACACAAATTAGCTAGCCAATTGTTTTTTAATCACCAACATAAATTGTATGATATTATCCTCATTACTAATTACTAAGCTAGTGCTATAAGAAGGATATTGCAATTTAACATGAAAAACATTAATATTGACATAAATTAAATAAAATATGTATCTTCTCAATTTGTTATAGCATTTTATGATTGTATACAATACTAAATCTATGTATAATGAATTATATGGAATTTTAGCATTTAAAACTACCTCCCTTAAATCTATTAAGTTTTAGTGATAACTCAAATTGTCATAAGTTTTATCATTCACTTGCTCACTCATCAATGTTAATTCTTGTGGGTCAAGCAATAGAACCCCTTTACTTCATGAATTCGTGCTTAACAATCTTCCATGCTTTGTAAACAATCAAAAGGGTTAATTCCTTAAGGTCAATCAAAGTTTTGTGAAGGCTTGCAAAGAAAATGGTTTGATAAACATATTAGCTACTTGATTAGAGGAAGGAACAAAAGATAAATAGTGTTTCTTTTCAACATCTTATATAACAAAATAATGTGAATTATCAAAGTGCTTAATCCAAAAGTGGTGAATATGATTCTTTTTTTTGAAATGTCATACTATTATTATTACAAAATACATTAATGTTTCCAAAGTCATAACCATAATTCATTAATTTTTATTTAACCATCAAAACTTGTGCCACATATTTCCCTATAGTAATGTCCGTAGTCACAATTGCGAAGAGTGCAACATAATTTTTGTTGTGATTATTCCAGGATATAATAGAACAAAAAAAACATAAAAAGAAATTCTTCAGGTAACTTTTTATCAACTTTGCTCCTACAAAAATTATCATCTTTGTAGGCTAACAAATAAAATCTTTTTTCACACTTGGATATGACAAACCAATTGATTTTTAGCTAATGAGATATTTACATACATGTTTAGCAGCTTGGAGATTACAAAATTTATGATTTTATTAAAATCTAGCACACAAACTAATACTAAATACAACATTTAGTGAACTTGCAATAAGATATAGTGGTGAGTCAATCATTCTTGAAATGTTCTAACAATAATTAATCTTCTACCCACATCATTATCTAAGATAACACTTATTTCTATAAGCTTTTTTCTTACCTTCATGTTTTAACATACAAATATTTTAAGAAACTCCATTTGTTGTTCACTTTAAGAAATGAAAAATCCTTCATTGGACATGTCTCAATGAACTATATTCAATTAATTTATACTTTATATATTTCTTTCAAAAGATACTTTCTTGTGATATTGTGCAATTTATGAGAAATTTAGATTTTTTTGATTATTTGACTATATAAAAAATTTCTATTGATCTCTTATTGGCTTTGACTGTAATGTTCCTTTAAACTTTAGATTAATTCTTTAATTGTTTTTGCATTGTTTATGTTATATTACTATGATACTCCGATTTTTGCATGTCTAAAATTCACATCATTTAATTTTTTTATATTATATTTTTCTTTAATTTATCTCATTTAAGATTAAAGATATATTTACTAAAAATGTAAAAGAAAATCATTATTATTTATACTTATTTGCTTTAGAAATTTATAGTAATTTCTAATGAGGTCTAATTAGGAGGAAACAAAGTCATTGGACTAATCTCAATGAGGTTCATCTAATTAATTAATCATTTTTTAATTTTTTTTAATATTATATTTTCTAGCATTTTAGTTAGATTTACAAGTTATTTAGATTTATACTTACCCTAATGATTAGGTTCTTAAACAAAATGTCCATAAAGTCTTGGAATGCATCCTCATGTAAAACATATCTCATTTCCTCAAATGTGTTGTTTAGATTTATTTATATTATTATCTAACTATAAATCTTCGCTAATGTGACCTTAATAGGTCTTTGATTTATGTATATTTCATTATTTTAATTTATCTTATTTAGCTTTAACATATATTTACCTAAAATTAAGATCATAATTTATTATTATTTATTCTTATTTAATTTGAAAATATACAATAACTCAAAATGATGGCCAATTAAAATAAAAAAACATTATTGGACTCCTGTAGATAAACTTTATTTAATTAAGTATTCATTTTTTAATATTTTTAAAAAAATTAAATTTTTAGTGCTTTTGCATGCATTAAAAAATATCAATTGATACCTAACTTGATGATTGATAAGTTTACACTCAATCTACTAAATAACTTTGAATTAAAGTTTCTTGTATAATTTACCTCATATTCGTAAATTTTATACTTATATTTAGCATATTATTATGTAACTCAAAATGTCCTCTCGTGTAAGTTTTGCATTCCTTTTATTTTGATATATTATATGGCTTCAATTTATCTCTTTCATCTCTAATAAATATTTAATTAATATAAAAATATTTTTTTATTTTTTATTCTTGTTTACTTTTTTCATTTGTAGTAATTCAAAGAAGGCCCCATCATTACATAAAAAAGTCTTTTGACTCGTCTTAAGAAGCCTTATATAATTAAATATTCATTTTTTTATTTTCAAGTATTTAATTTTTTATATAATTTATGTCATTTCTTCAAATGTTTCACTTTTATTTGGTTATATTATTATGGAACAAAAATGCTCTAAATTGGTTATATTCCATTATTTCAATTTATGTCATTTCAATTTTAATATATATTTACTTGATATTAAAAATATAAATTTATTATTATTTAATTTCTTTATTTTTTTTAATTTGTACTAGCTCTAAATGTAGTTAGATCGAGATGGAGAAGTATTTTGGGTGCATCCCAAAAAGTATTATCCAATTAATTGTTAACTTTTTGTATTTTTAATATGTTATTTCCTAATTTATTGGCATGTTTTAAGATATGTTTTGTTTCATTTTTTATTTAGCAACCAAATATGATACAATTAATCTCCTTAGTATTTTTTTATGTTACATTCTTTGACAATTTATCTATTTTCTTCAAATTTTTTTTATTTAGTTATATTACAATATAACTCTAAATCTTCTCTCTTGTGAAGTCTAAATTGCTTTACTTTCATATTACATGACTATAATTTATGTCATTTTAGCTTTTACATATGACTAAGTAATATAAAAAATACTTTATTAATTTTTATGCTTATGTTTTTCAATTCAAGCAATTTTAAATGAGTTTTGATCATGATGAAACAAAGGTCATTAGCGTCATCTCAATGACTTGTATCTAATTAAATTTTTTTTGTATTTTTAATATTTTTTAAAGAGTTTTGACATGTTTTATAAGGAAATTAGATTTGTACCTGATTTCACTTTTGTGGACATTACACTCAATGACCTTAGTATATTAGAATGATTCTCTCTTGCACAAATTTTCCCTTTCATTCAAAATTTTCACTTTGATTTGGTCATACTACTTTGTTACTCTTAATCTCCTCACATATAACATTTTCAAGTGTCTGATATGACTATATTATATTGCATCAATTATATTAATTCAACTTGAATGTACATCAACATAATATTAAAATAACAAATAATTTTTATTTAAGCATATTTACTTTGGTAATTAGTTGTAATTCCAATAGAGTTGTGATCCTACTAAAACAAAGGTTCTTGGACACATCTTGACAAAGTCTATCTAATTAAATGTTTATTTTAATAATTTAAAATATTTTATTTGAAAAGATTTGAGTATGATTTAAGACACATTTTCATTTTTACTTATTTTGATTATTGAGCAAGTTATTCTCAAATATCATAATATCTTGAAATGCAACTTTCTTAAACAATTTATCTTATTTCTTTAATTGTTTTTCCTTGATTTGCAAATAATATTATGAAACTATAGTTCTTGTCTTGTTTGACTTTTTCTTAATTTTGATTTGGTTATATTATATTATTTTTTTATTTCTTATTTCAACTTTAATTTATATTTACTTAACATTAAGAAAATAGTTTTTCATCATTTACACTTTTTTTCTATTTAATTAAATAGTATTTCTTATATTTTTTTAAATATTCTATTTTATTAGGTTTTAGGATGTTTTAAGGGGCATTTTAATTCGTATGTGAATTGACATTCAAAGATATTACACTAAATCTTCTTTGTATCTTGTAATGCAACATTTTGACAAATTTATCTCAAATTTCCAAAAGTTTGACATTTCTATGTTATATTTTGATGAAATTATAATTTTTTTGTTACATGACCTATATATGTCTTTGATGTGGATCTATTAAATTACTTCAATTTACCACCCTTCCATTTTGTTATATATTTACTTAAAATTTTAAAAATAATTTATTATTATTTATGCTTAATTTTATAAATAAAAGTAATTCTAAACAAGGTACAACAAAGTTGAAAAAAAGGTCATTTTATTTTTTCTTAGGAGCTCTATCAATTTAATTAATCATTTTTATATTCATAAATACTTAATTTTCTAATATTTTGGCATATTTTATGAGATATTTTCACTTCTGCTTTGTTTGAGAAACAATTTGTTCATTTGCGGAATTCCAAATGAGGTTTGATCGAGGTGAAAAAAAATGTTGTTGGACTCAACACACGAGTTCTATCAAATTCCATATTTATTTCTAAATTTTAAAATATTTAAATTTTAAATACTTTTTCATGCATCATGAGACATTTTGTTTTGTATCTTAATTAACAATTCAAGATATTATGATCAATCTCTTTAGTACCTTAAGTGAAACTTTTCTTTGTAATTTATTTCAATTCTTCAAACTTTTGTCTTTAAGTTGGATATTTTGCTATGTAAATCTCATGCTCCTCATATGTGAACTTTACTCACTATGATTTGGTGATATTAAAATGTATTCAATTATTTTAATTTTATTATTAATATATATTTTTTAATATTAAATTAATTATCTGGTACTATTTAAACATATTCATTTTGGTAATTTCTCAAGATTCCAAAAGAGGTAAATTTAGACAAAATAATTACCATTTAACTCATCTTGATGACCTCTATGAATTTAAGTCTTCATTTTTATATTTCAAAAAATTTATTTTCTATGATTTTGGCATAGTATGTGATATACTTTCTGTCATGCTTGATATTATAATTGAGAAATTTTCACTAGGTCTCTCTAGAAACTTACAATGCTTCCTTCCCATAAAATTTATGTCATTAGTTTCAAAATTTTCACTTTTATTTGATCATATTATTATGTAACTCTAAATTGCGATGTGACCATTACATTTCTTTGATTATGTTTTATCATATTGCTTTAATTTGCAAAATTTCAACTTTAATAGATATTTGCTTAATATTAATGTAATAACTTATTATTATTTAAGTTTTTTTACTTCTGTAATTCATAGCATTTTAGACGACACTTGATCGAGATAAAAAACATCGTAAGACTCATCTTAATAAGCTTTATCAAATTTAACAATTATTTTATATGCTTAAAAATTTTGCTTTCTAAGTTTTTTACCATCATAAGGATTTTGCTTTAGCCTCCTTAATATCTTGATAAGGTAATTTTTCTGTAGAATTACTCTTTTCTTCAAATGTTTTCGGTTGATTTGTTCATATTACAATGAAAGTGTAATTTTTTTATCATGTGATATATATATATATATCACTTTTATTTTTTATATTACATAGCTTTAGTATGTCTCATTTTAAGCTTTATTACATATTTACTAAATATTGAAGTAATAAATTTTTATTATTTAAGTATATTTACTTTTATAATTCATAGTAATTCTAAACAAAGTTCAATCGAGATGGCAGAAGGTTCACTAAACTCATTTTGATGAGCTCTATCAAATTAAATATTTTTGATATTTTGAAATGCAACTTTCCTATATGATAAGTCTCAATTAATCAAAGTTTTCACTTTAATTAGGTATATCTGTATGTAACTCAAACTCTCCTTTCATGCGACCATTACATTCCTTTTGTTTGGTTTTATTACAATTAGTAAAAACAGTTATTTTTTGCTTTAATATATATTTATGTGATTTAAAAATAATAATTTATTACTATGTGTGCTTAATTACTTTGATAAATAATAGTAACTCCAAACAAGGTTTGATTGAGACAATAAAAAAATATAGTTGGAAACATCTCTATGAGCCCTATTAAATAAATATTTATTTTTTTTATATTTTTTAATACTTTTATGTATTTTACATTTTAGACCTTTTGAATGCTTTATGAAAAATTTTGATTCACACCCAATTTTATGATCAAGGTTATTAGACTTTAACTCACTCAATTGTCAAATAAAGTGCAAATCAAAATGTTTCTTAACAAATGCTAAAACACTGGAAAATAAAATTATGAAAAATTTAAATAAAAATGGAAAATTTAATCTGATATAACTCATTGAGAAAAGTCCAGCAACAATTTTTTCGTCTTCATTGGACCTTGTTTGTATTGAAAATAAATGGCTAAATTGAATAAACATCAATAATAACATATTATTGTTATAAAATTATGAAAATATATGTTATTGCTTAAATATGATGAATCGTTATAGTAAAATATAATTCAATACAAGCAATATAAAGGTCACATGAGAGGAGGTTAGGAGATATAGAATAATATAATAAAATAATTGTGAAACCTTTGAAGAAATAAGATAAATTACAAGGGATAGTTAAATTCTAAGATACTAAGGAGATCAAGTGTAACATCCTCAATCTCATATTAGGTCAAATGAAAATGTATTGCAAAAGTGTAGCAAACCTATAAAGAATAAAATATTTAAATATAAAGATGGACATCTATTTGGATAAAGCTCATCGAGATGATGTTAATAATGTTTATTTTGTCTCAATCAGCCCTCGTTTGGAGAATTGGAAATCACCAAATTAAAAAGGCATGTATAATAATAAATTAGTTTTTAATATTAAGTAAATATTGGTTAAATTAAAGTAAAAAAATTAAAGAAATATCATATTAACAAATCAAAGTAATGTGGTTGCCTCTTGCGAAAAGATTTAGAGTTACATTATAACATAACTAACTCAAAACAACAAATTTAAATAAATGAGATAAATTTAATGAAAAAGTTTCATCACAAGTCACTAAAGTTATCAAGTGTGGCATGTTCAATTATCAATTCAGACACAAATCAAAGTGTCTAATAAAACTTGCCAAATATTGAAACATAAAATATGCCAAAACCTAAGAAAATAAAATATATGAAAATACAAAAATGAATATTTATTTTGATATAGCTAGTATAGTCAATTTTTTTTACTTTTGTTTTGACTCATTCAAAACTCATTTAGAATTACAAGGAATTAAAAAGTATATAAGTAAAAAGATTAACAACTAACCTTTTTCATAACAATTAAATATATATTATAGTTTAAATATTATAAAGTAAGAAATATAATATTAAAAAATAAAAGTGATGTAAAAGTCACAATAGAGGATATTTAGAGTTATAATGTAATACCAAGCAAAAGTAAAAACTTTAATGAAATAAGATAAATTTTAAGGGAATATTAAACTCAAAAATAATAGAGAGCTGAAGTATAACATCCTTAGTTATAAAATATTATACAAATCAAAGTCTCTCATAATGGTTGCCAAAATCTAAAAAAATAAGTGCATTTAAAAATATAAAATAATTTTTTATTTTTTATTTGGAAGTTACACACCATGAGACTAAGGAGATCACAGTTAAATGTTCAAATATTTATGAAATGGCTTTAATTATTCATGGGTCCTTATGTTTTCTTTAAAGGCAAGGAATAAGTATGTTGCACGACGTGAAAATCAAGAAGCAAGGTGTAATGCTAAGGAAGAGCCATATTAAATGAATGCAAAATGGCCCTAAAACATTCATTTTAATTTCCCTATCAACCTTGAGACTATGGAGAAGCTGGAAAAACAAAGAATAAAGAATAAAGTGATGAAAGCTATTTAAGTGACTCTAATGGCTCAAACTCAAGAAATGAGGAAAGGAAGGAAAGCTCCATTTGTTTGATGAACAAAGATGGAAACTTTGGTCAAAGCTCTAGTAGAAATAAAGCTCTTCTTCTTCCCATGATGATTATAAATAGCAATACATTAATGTGTGATTAAAGAATAAAAATTACTACATGAATTATAGGATTTTAAAAACACACTTGCTTTTTATCATCATTTAAAACATATATCTCAAAATCTTAGGAGTTTGCTTCTCTAGTTGTATCTTATTGTTGTTCATTTAAATGTCACTAAAATTTAAGATTTTAACATTTTACAACTAATTATAAAAGTAGAATTTTGTTCATTCTAAATTTACAAAGTATTTCTTGGTAAAGAAAAATAGTTTAAGCATATTTGATTCTAGACATGTAGATAACACCTAAAAGAAGGTTGCTAGTATTTGCATTATAGGTAACTCATTTATCTCTACTAAGAAAATACTTTTAGATCAAGACTTAAAGTACAATTTTGTTGGCATTAATTAGTTATGCAAATTAAAATTTCTTAAGTGTATAATTGGAAATGATAATAAACCACATCTTTGCACTTAGAAAAAATAGAAATGAAAAATTAAAATTAAATAGTTTTAAATAAAATTGTGTTGAATTCCTTAATTCCCAATTAAATAATGTTGTGTCATAAGTGACTATGTCGTATCAGCCCTTTCACCCTTAAGAGAATCTTAAATATTACTTTGTTAGATGGTTATTAAGTTTTCAATGTAATAATGAAAATATCATTGGACCAAGCTAAAAAGACAGGCAATCTAAATCCTCTTTCAAGCCCAAATATGAAATCTTTGATAGAATACCCTTTGGACCTAGATATTTATTTGACACAATTCACTTATGTGTTGTATTAGAAGGAGATAAATTGACATCGACCTAATATGAATTTGGTTTTCATTGATGACAATTTACCACACCATATTGAGATGCTGACCTCTTTTCCAAATATCAAACTTTTCAATTCCCAAAACAATTTTTGGCTTATCACAAGAGTATGTTCTACTTTCAATGCAGAGCATGGTTATACATGTATTGTTCATTTGGTCACTTCCCTAGACAAGGATGGTGATCGTATCACTTCACTTTGACATGTTGTTAGAGCTATTCAACTTTAAATTTCATCAACCATAAAAAAGTTAACATTGCTCGTATTAAGCAAATCTACATGCTCTAAATATAGCGTGATCGCAATATTACGTCTACATAAGATCAACTACATTAACTTGATATTATTGATGATCAAACTTTGTGTAGTGAATCAATTTTCAATCTAACATATGGTCAAACCAATGGATATGGGACACAAATCACATTAAATTTTGCATGCGGTGCAAACTTGGCTATTTTTAGTTGGAAATAATATATATATATATATATATATTCATATACTAAGAAAACATATATGAATGTTTTATGACACATAAATGAAAGAGGATAATAGAACAAAGTTTTTGCCAATGTTATACTTAGGAATATGTGCATGTAACATCAAGGAGAATGGAAAAAGGATTTCATGCTAAATAGATTTCAAAAATCCTTTAAAACTAAGGAACCATTGCTAAATGAAAAAAATCTTTCACATGAAACAATCTTCTTCCTCAATTGACACAAATGTTGTCTTGGTGAGACATTTGCTTTGCTAATTTGAATAGAGTTTAACATTTTTTATTGGAATCAATTTTTAAAAATATCTAAGGAATTATAAGAAATAACTTATAAATGTAATGTTTTATGCTTTTATTGAAATTCATTTAATTTGTTTTTTCCAAACTATATTGATTAGTTTAGAAATTATGCTAATGATGATATCAAAAATAATGAAGGTATTGCTTCATAATATGTAAGTTTGAAAGAGTGCGTGATTTGAAATTTTGGGAACTAATGTGATGATTAAATGACAACTTCGAATTTTTAGTCAAAGTCAAAACAAGACAACTCTACCTATTTGGAATAGGACTAGTATGCTATTCAAACCATCAATTTCTTTATCTTAATCATATCTAGCCTCTTTTCTTGAAACATAAGTATGGCGAGTCTCAAGTGTAGCACAAGCTACAACAAATCCTTTTCCAAAGGTGTTTCGTTAGGCTATGTATCCATAACAAGTTAAAGTTTGCAAAATGGAATACTTTAAAGAAGAGATGGACATCATATTTGAGCAAGTTGAAATTTAGAAAATGGGCTCTCCCTTCAAAAACTTACTGAAAAGAAACTTCTCTCATGAGCAACCAAATATGGAAATGATTACATCCACTTTTAACAAAATTGGTTTATTTTCAATTGCATTCATGGTGGGATGCCTTAACAATTAAGATATTCTTATAAGATTAAATAGAGAAGAATAATACTTGTAATGTTTTCATTATAGATCTAGGAACACCATAAATTAGTTTGTGAGGGCTTCCATATGGCCCAAAGATTTTCAATTAAACACATAACCTTCTCTATTACTAGCCTAGATCTTATTTGAACATCAATTGATACATTTCTTCAATAAGGTAATATTAAACCCAATGGCTTTTATAGCTACAACTCCCTTAAAAGTTAATGCCACAATGATAAATGTTTTGAGATGGATTTAGCAAACGACTTATCAATTCAAATTATGATAAAAATGTAGTTGGATTATTGTATTAAACATAATATGATAATCTATCAAATAGCACTCAAGGCTATTGCAATTTAGTCCATGATATACAATACTTCAAATAAATCACATTTCCTTAAAATAAACAAACTATAATAGAGCTTCCTAAATTTCAAGCACATTAGGGGAATTGAATTGAACCAAATCAGTATTGGTGAATACGATAGCAAAATAGATTAAAATGACACAACACCTGAACAAAGCTTACAATTGAGAGAAACCTTACAAAAGTAGCTATAAAATGTTAGCTACAGTGTCCAACTTTTGTTGAGAGCAAGCAAAAGCTTTATTTGGTGGGGAAATAGACAAGGAGATTCTTAATATCCTATGAACAACTAAATGTAATAACACAATGGAAAATATAATCTTCAACTAGATAATAGATGATTTCATTATTCTTAAAAACGTTTAAGGGAAAAGTGTACAATTCACTTCACCGTCTAATTTGGAAGCTTTATTTGAAAAATATAAGCAAGAATACACTTTTCCCTCACCTAAAGAATTTACTGATGAGATTAATGATAAAGCTAAGAATTTAAGGACAATCCAATGCTAAGAGGAAGAGTTTACCCTAGTTTATAGTAAAGTTTTAAAGAGAAATTAGAAAAAAAATGCAAGAAAAACTAGTTAGGAATGAAAAATCCCCCCAAAACTCCTAAGACATTCAAATTGATGAAAAATGACTAATAATGAATAACATTCCCATTTTGAATATCATGGGAGCATGAAATGAAACCTTGATTAGTAAGCAAAAATACTTATTTAAAATAAAAAAATTAATAATGATTTCATTAATGGAACTAGTAGAACATTGAAATAAAAAGCTCTAGTTGATAGAGAGGTTGCATTTTGACCACTATGTAGCAAATGTGTCCAATAAGATTTGATTACAACATAAGAAAGAATTTGATTGCCAAAATTTTACAGGATGAGGGGAACTTAATTCATTTACTTATAAAAAAGCCACAATGGAATACATCGTTTGTTTGCACATCCATTTACACTAATCTCCTAAACTCTTAATGAAGAACATTAGTAAGAATCTGAATAACACTGTTAAGGGCACTAATAGGCTATGGACTATATGAGGTGATTTAATAGAATTGCTCCTCTTGATAAATGCAAAAGAAATTCCTTACCAAAGTTAGAAGTAATGTGTAAACTCTTAGATTATATTAATTAGTGTAGTTTAAAGGAATTCCATTTTATAGAGCCCTAATGCACATGGGCTAATGAAAAGAATGATAGGATATTTTTAAATATGCTAAATACAATGTTTAGTGAACCAAGCTTGGATTGATCCAATTCCCACAATTGTATTGCACCAACCTTGGAAAACAATATATAATCACACCCAAAAGCATATTCATTTTATAAAAAAATTTACTTCAAGAATTAAGCAATTTTGACTCCAAAACATGTCGCTAGAGTGATAAAAGTTTTTTCATATAATGGAACGAAATTGGATAGTACTAGTTGGTTAATCAGATACAAAGTCACATGCAACCAAATTAAAAATATTAAGGGATTAAATTCAATATTTGAATAAAGAAAATTTGGTCATCAAATTTTCTATCCAATGTATGTGATTCCTAATTTAATATGCCATTCAAATGACTTTAAAATTTCAATGATAAGGTTAGAATTATATTAAATGTGTTTTATCAGATTCATACAATTTCATAATAGATGATTTTATGTTTGGATGAGGGCTAAAACCTTGGTTGAAGGCTCAATTGTGAATATTGAACCTGACAATGTCAGGAAAATGTATAATACCATTTTGCAACAACAATAAGGAGGTAGGTGTGAACGAACTATTAAAAAATAATTTTATTGCACATGTATGATAGTTATCATATTACTAGAATACTAACATAACCATTAAAGCCATCTATGAATGATAGCAATTTGTTTTCATACAATATGACTACAACAACACATATAAGGATAATTATTAGTTAAAGTAGCATACAATTATGATGGAAAGAAAATGTATAGGTACAACAATAAGAGATGTAATAGCAATAATTGTACAAGTATGATCAACTAATGCGAGCATCACATAAGACAATCATCACGTTATTAAGCAGAAATGCAGTCTAGCTTTTATATTAATGAACAATGTTATATCTCAATAATGTCATGTAAATATTATATGTTGTAGCTCTCAAATTTATAATAACATGAGTTATATGAAATAACCTTTTACCCTTACATGTTATTACTCTAATATTGATAAAGAGAATGAAGTGCATGCATTATCTCACTATAATTTATATGTTATATCTCTCCTTTAAGGTAGAAAAAATGAGATATTAAGAAGCATCTATATGATCCCCATGCTTTTCAAATACTTTATTTTCCTAGGTTTTTGCATGCTTTGTGAGACATTCGAATTGTAAATAATTTGATGATTGAGGATATTACATTTGATTAGCTTAACTTTTTGGAATGCAATTTTATTACACAATTTACTATATTTCTTCAAAGATTTTGCTTTGATTTGATTGCATTAATACGTAACTCAAAATCTCCCACACGACGTTTATGTCAATTATGTATCACTATATTATTTTTCTCCATTTTATCTCATTTCAACTTTAATATATGTTTATTTTTTATAAAAAATAATAACTTAATCTTATTTATGCTTATTTACATTGGTAATTCTCAAAAATTAGAAAATTGGTATGATTTTGATGAAACACACATCCCTAGAAAGTCAAAATTTTTTTACAAGCACTATATTATTAAATAAATAATTTTATATGTTAAATATGTTTTTCAAATATTTATCTTTGTTCTGGTTATATTACTATGAAAGTCAAATTCTTCTCTTATGTGACATAAACATCCCTTTGATTTTGTTACATCATATTATGTCAATTTAATTAATTTCTATATCAATATATACTTAATTAAAATTAAAATAATAATTTATTATCAATTGTACTTCCTTTATTTGGTAATTCACAATAATACTAAAACAAGCTCAATCGAGACAAACAAAACTTTGTCGAACTAGTCTAGATGAACACTACCAAATTAAATATCCATTTTATATTTTCAAAATATTTTATTTTCTAGTGTTTTGGTATATTTTATGTGACATTTAGTATTGTATCATATTTGATGCTTGAGGAGGTTACACTTGATCTCTTTTATACCGTGGAATGTAACTTTCTTATAGAACTTATCTCAACTCAAATTTTTTTTTGTTAAACATTATTTTATTATTTTTAAACTATAAAGATTCGATCATGTAACATTTACATTCCTTTGAGTTGGTTATATTATATTGCTTCAATTTATCCCATTTTGTCTTAAACAACTTTTTTCTTAATGTAAAAATAGTAATTTTTTATTATTTATGGTTATTTATTTTTGTATTCAATTGTAATTCCACATCAGATTCAGTCAAGTTGAAACAATTGTCATTGTAAATTTTGAGATATTTTGATTCTTACATGATTTAACATCAGGAATATTACACTCAATCTCATGAAAATGTTGGAATGAAAATTTCTCTAACAATTTATCTCATTTTTCTATAGAAACCACTTGTCGCTCCATGAAGGGCAAGAGTTCAAATGGCAAGGATGCACCATTAAATTTTCACTACAACACTAGCAAAACCACACCACACAATGCACTACACAAAAGAGCAATGACTGGCACTTTGACCATGAAAAATGGCAAGTTGTTCAGTAGGGCTTCACCTCATCTATGCACCAGCAACCCACAACATTAAAAATACAAAAAAAAACTTAAAACATTATGAGCCCCACCAACCATGAGATAAATATGCCACATAGCTGTGAGTTAATTGGCTTCAACACTTCCACTTTTTGTGTTACTGTGTGCATAAAGTGTTGTAGTGCACCCAACTATAGGATCACATAACTATGGCCATAGCCCATCATTCACAAACCTTAGTGCACATTGTAGCATCAAACTCTCACTTCATCATAGGCTACACTGCACAACACAATGCCGATTTTGAATTGCATATTGTGAGAATTTCATCAAGAAAAAGGCATGTCTACCAACAAAGAATTAAAATATTAATGCACTAGTAGCCTACAATGCAAAAAATCATCAAAATCATTACACCTCATGTGCCCAACAAGCTGCACATAAAGGGTTAATCAGTACAAGAGGCAGACTAGCTATTGTGAGTAAGCATAAAGCTATGACAAAACCAATAATATATTCTTTGTGCACCATGGGTCATAGCCAATCGTGCACAAACCATACTACACATTGCACCATCCAAACTCTACTTCACATAGGATGCATGATGCTACATGTCGCCCTTTGTGCAATGCATATTGCAACAATTCAAGAAAGAAGGAAAGCATCCTAATATACATCCATCAGCATCCCACAACACCAAAAATCAAAAAATGTTACACTTTGTGGATCCCACCAACCTTGCACAGAACATTGTCGGACATGTGCATGCATTTTGGACTGTCAAACGTATCTAGGGAAGAAGCCCATGATACACATACCTCAGCACATATTTCACCATCCAACTTACACTTCAACATGGGTCATATTATGATGCATATTGCCTCATGTGCATTGCATATTATGATAATTTTATCATGCAAGAAGCCAAGTCCACTAACAAGGCATCACCTTATCAATACACCAGTAACCTGAAGGGCTAAAAATCCCAAAAAATAGTTACACTACACTGGCCATACCAGTAACATGCAAAGGATGAAGCCTAGCATGGATAAACCCTAGTGCATATCAGACCATCGACCTTCTCTTCTCCGTTGGCTACACCATGCCACATATACCCCATGTTGATACATGTGAAAATTTTATCAAAGAGGATACTATGTATCGAAATAGATCATCACCTTATCGAAGAACCAGTAACCCACAATGATAATAATCCTTAAAGCAGGTAGGCTTTGTGGGTCATAGTAAACAAACATAATGAACATAACAGGGAGAGAGTGTACTGATAACCACATGCGTGAAAGGGCACCACTAATGTCGCAACGTGCCAAATGCTCCAATATGCTTGAAGCTAGTGCTACAACCAAGCTTAAACAAACCCAAGTACATATTGCACCGTCCAACTACCTCTTTGTTGTAGGCCACACGATGCCTCACATTTCCTCTTATGTATCTCATATTATAATAATTTGATCAAAGAAGAAGACACATCTCCTACTAGAGCACCACCTTATCGAAGTAATAACAGCTCACTGTGCTAAAACTTTTAAAAAAAATGTAACACTTTATGGGCCCCACAAGCCACATGCATATGATTTTTCTATACACAATGTTGAAGTCCACATAATTCTCTATTTCTTATAGCTGGAGATATAGCCCAATATGCAAAAACCCTAGCTCATATTGCACCATCTAACTTGCACTTTGTTACAGGTTGCTTTAGACCACTCAATGCCTTTTTTGGATTTCACATTTTGACAATTCAAATTTGGAAGAAAGAAAATCTCATAATAATACATCACCTTATCTATGCACTGACAGCCCATAGTGCTAAAAATCTAAAAACATTTACACTTTTTGGGCCACACCAACCTCAAGTAGGATGTTGCTGGCCACATGAGGACTTTCTGTCATAGGTGTGCACTTTTGACTACTGCACGTGACGAGGGATGAAGCCCACCATACACAAACCCTAGTGCATATTGCATCATCAAACTTACAATTTTATCAATGGCCATACAGTGTCACACATTACCTAATTGCATATTTCAACAATTCCATCGAAGAAGTCATGTCTCTTAATTGGTCATCCCCTTATCCATGCACCAATAATTTAAGTGTGCTAAAATCCCTAAACAATGTTATATTTTTTTGTTTCCCACCCACAATGACCATAAGATGTTGTAGGCTACATATGGCTTGGCACGAAGCACCGCATGGACAAAGCATAGCACATATTGCACCATCCAACTTTCTCTTCATCATGGGTAGCACAATGCAAAATGCTGCCCTTTATGGATTACATGTAGCAAAAATGCGGTCAAGGAGGATGGCAAATCTATTAATAAGGCTACACCTTATCTTTGTACCAGTAGTCCAAAGCTCTAAAATTCTCAAAAGAAGGAACACTTTATAGAGCTAAATAGTTGTAAAAATTTAATAAAAATTGAGCGCACACGTTGGCTATTACTCATGCAAATAGTGCATTGTTAGTGCTACCACATGCTAGTGCTCTATATCATGCAGAACTATGGCCTTACTTGAAAATACCTTAGTACATACTACATAATCCAACAGGTACTTCAGCATGCACCATACCACACAATTCATCACCCCTTGCAGATTACATATTTTAACAATTATGTCAATGAAAAAGGCAAGTTTTTGAATTTCGCATTACATTATCCAACTAACAGAAAATCACAATGCTAAAAATTTTAAAAAAGGAAAATTACAATTTGTAGGACCCACCAACCATAATGATATGATGCCACTGGATGTGCACAAACTCTCTACTAGGTGCACGAACAATGCTACAATGCAAAGTTCTTTGTAGTTCATTGCTAGGGGCATAGACCAGAATTTACAAACACTAGTGTATATTATTCCATCCAACTTTCACTTTGTCGTAAGCTACTTTGGGCCATATATTTCTTATTACAAATTAAATATTTTGGTAGTTTCATGAGGAAGGAGGTCTTCACATAGTGAATGACCTTATCCATTTGCCAGCTACCTGTATTACTAAAACTCCCAAAGAAAGGTTGCCCTTTGCATTACTAAAACTCCCAATGTGAATGAATTAGATGTTGTACACTAATATAATACTGCAACATGCCTGGTACTCTGCTACACATGTAGTTGCATCAACACACAACTTCTGTCATAGCCAAGCATGAACAAACCCCAGTGCATATCGCATTATTCAAATTTTGCTTCACTATGGGCTATATTGTACTGCACATTACCCCTCGTAGATTACATATTGTGAGCATTCAGTGAAGGAAGAATGCATATTTCCCAATAGATCATCACCTTATTCATACACTAGCAAACCATAGTGCTAAAAATCCCAAAAAGAGTTATAGAACCCGTACGCTATGTAGAAGATGTCATAAATCATGCATGGACTAGCTTTTATCCTTGGGAACAATAGAAAACTGCATGTGGCTAGAGAAGAAGCACAACATGAATGAACCCTAGCTTTTGTTGCTCCATACAACTTTCACTTCACTATGGGTTGCACCACAATGCATAATGCCCCATGTGGATTAAACATTTAGATAATTTCACTAAAAAGGAAGGCATGTCTCCCAATAAGGCATCACCATATCTATGTCCTTATAGCCTGCAACACTAAAATCCCCTAAAGAGTTAACTTTTAAGAATGAATCAATCATAAGCACAGGATGCCCTTTTAAGAATGAACCAATCATAAGCACTGGATGCCACCAATCGGGTGTGTGTCTGCTTACTTCATGTGCAAACATTATACTATTGTGCAAAGTTAAGGATGAAGCCCAACATGAACAAACCCAAGAGCACATTCACCACCCATCTTTTTCTTTGTCTTGGGCCATACAACATAGAACTTTCCTATTTGTAGATCCCATGTAGTAATAATTACATCAAGGAGGAAGGTAGGTATCACAATAGGGGTATCATCTTTTCTACGTCCCAATAAGCCAAAGTGCTAAAAATATAAAAAGAATTTACACTTTGTCAGCATAATAGCCACATGCATTGGATGTAATAATTAGCACACAAACTAGCTACCACACATGTAAACTTGCTTGAAAATGTGCGAGTAGTGCAGAGTTGGTGCTGTAGTGCACCCAGTGCTCTTTTGTGCATGCAACTACAATAGTAAGAAGCCAATCCCATATAAAATATTGCACTAACCTTAATGCATATTGTTTCATCCAACTGGTGCATTGTTGTGTGCCACACCATGCACAAAATTGCTTCTTATAAAATGCATATTATGATGTTTCTACAACAAAAAAGGAAAGTCTCCCCATGTCTCTTCGCCTTATCCAAACACGGGCAACTAGTACTGCTTAAAATATGATAGATGTTACACATTGGGAGCCCCTTTAGCACTATGCAAAGGCTGTCACTAAGAGCGTGAAGAAATTCTATCGAACGTGCGCACAGTGTTGTAGCGTGTGTAGTTTTCTTCATGTGGGCAGGTGTGTAGCCAACCATGCACAATCCTTCAATTATATTGCACCATCCAATTTTTTTCATTTTCATAAGCTACATATTGCTCCTCTAAACTACATATTGCAACAATTCCATGAATGATGAAGGTAAGTATCCGAACAGTTCAACTCTATATCCTTGCCCAAGAAATCAAAAGTGATGAATATAGTAAAAAAGTGACGCTTTTTGCAACACACATTGAACCATTATAGCTAGCATTTTAACAATGATTGCAAACAAGTGGGCAAAAGTTTTGAAACCTATGGGGCACCTTTGGTGATGAATCTATGATGGCATAGGATTGAATCTTAAAGCATTATTGAAATTTGTAAAGAAGAAAAAGTGTTATAAATCCCACATTGTGTTCCACAACTTCTATGTCTGACAATGTGAAGCATTTCAACCTTGTAAATAGGCAAGCCTCCAAGTTGTGCCCACAAGCTCAGTCTTCTTCTGCAAGGAGTGACAAGTAGCGTTTATACCTATGCAGACATGTCAATGGCTTTAATCCTTGGGTGCAATTTGCATTCAAAAAATGACTTGTTAATGGGATTCTATAATTCACACCATGTATCAAAATTTCATTATGTTCTTCATCAATGCAAAATACAAGATATCCTTCATCGAGAATCATGTGATGATTGATTACCAAGTCCCATTAGTCCTTGTGACACAAAACCAACTCATTACTAGCTTAACATTTGCTCTCCCTTGGTGCATGACCATACCCATAGTCGTAATTAATCCCACATAGCATCGAGCTACATGTGGTGGGGAAAGCACACATGATAGATGAATGAGAGATCGAACAACCTTTGCTCTCCTATAGGTTAAATATATCACTTTATCATTCATTGCTCTCATCCATGATCCTTTCATAAGTTCACCTATGAGAACTTTAGTATGACTTATTCTTCCTCAAAAGACAAGTTTAATGAACTTCTCATCGAGTTGCATGTGACAAATCAGCCACATCATAGCGATGGGTTACGTGTATAAGGGCAGCGACATATTCAATGTGTTTTGATGAATTACACTTTCAAGAAATTCCTCTTTAAGGATCAATGATTGCAATGATATATCCCCATCACGATGAAAGTTTCATAAGAATACCCAGACCTTTTGACCAATGCAATTGAGTAGTTAAATACATCAGTTTAGTGCATGTGCAGCTAATAACATCTAAGGGCATCATTCACTTGTTATTACCTGAAACGTCTATGGACTAAGTGGCCATAGTTAGTTTAATAAACTGGCCACAGGGCTTGCACCAACATAGATAGTCAGCAAGCTGAAGTATTATTCATTAGTGGAGTTAACCAAACAAATCACTCAACCAACTAAGAATGACAATGCTTTATCACCCATATAATCAAGAAAGAGATCTTAATCTATCAATGCTTCCTATGTCAGGATTGGTAAGCCTCTTTGTGTTGAGTCAAATTAAGTCGTAGTCTCCACTACTGGTGGTGCCCATCTATCAATTCCTTTAAGCATGAAAAAAATTCATTTATAGGTTAGAGTTGTCATCTTACTAGATGGTATGTGTGTGTGCCATAATGCTTCATTTTATCTCTAGAGAACTCCTAAATAGGCCTAGAATCCATATCCTTCTTAGTAGTTTATGAGAAGTAGTGATTAATGATGGGAACAAAATCCCCGAAGAGTGCAAAAAAGATAAGGGTAGCTCCATGAAACAATCCTAAACAAGGATGGCTAGTGAAGACGTGTAGAACCCAGTCGACAACAATGCTATGACCATTTAGGGTTTTGATATTGTTCATGTTGTCCAAGCTCTATCAATCAATAATGTAGCTTAGGGAAGTGCAAGGAACATTGTCGCAAAACCAATGGAAGCGTCATATTTAGATGATGTCTATTGTGATAATAATTTGTTTGAGGATGAACTTTAAGGATGCAGGTTGCATTAACTACGAAATTGGGAATGGTAAAATGAATTGGGAAGTTGATGAAAGAAACAAACCTAATAGATTGAAAATATTAGTTTGATGGCCTTATAAAATTATTACTTCCTCAAAGGAGAACATTGCAAATAGCCTAGTTATGGTGACCGTCAAGAAGGCCCAATTAAGGGGGAGAATGAATAATGGTAATAACATTTCCATTGAAGGTCCCTTTAATAATTACAAAAGGAGACAAGCAAATTTAGTTTTGGAGATGCTAGCATTGAGAGATAGCTCTTTCATAAGTAATGATTAAATATACCTTTCAAATGAGACTTGTGATGAACAAGTGCACTATCACTAGAATAGTCATGATAGTATAGTGTATGGTGGTCATTTGTACTTTTAATGTCTAGAATACTTCAACATAGGTAAGGTCATTTCAAAAGGTTTTTTGTTCTAGATTTTTTTATTATATTCTTGTTTGCACTTTGAGCCAACTATAGATAGAGATTTTGTGTTGTTGGGTGGACCATCATAGGTTGTAGGCTTTGGTGACTCTTCATAGATTTTGTTGCAAATTTTAGAAAAGTTGGTAAAACTCTCTTACAATCTTAGTCCATCCATTATAGTTGTACTCCCTAGAGCTTAGGAAAGGGAAATGAAAATTGGGGTGATAATGAAAATAGAAACAAATAATTAGAGGGGATTCTCTTGAGCAACTTCCAAAATTAAAAAAAAAACATAATGATTGTATTCCATAACACTTGATTGATAGAGTATGGAGTAGTGTCTTGTTCTATCTAAGAATTTCTAAGGAATTGTAGATGGTTTTGTTATTACTAGGCTCACTTAGAAATTATTTGTAGTATTGCTCATGCTTTACCTTGTCATGAATTTTGGTTATTTTTGTTGGTGTTTATAAGAGCAGAGAAGGTATTTATATTGTTATATTACTGTTGATCATTTGAAGTTCACTTTGTATAGAATTTGGTGTTATTTAGTTACCTATATTGTGTTGATCTTAATGGATAAGGTTCAAGCTTGGCTTAAGCATGCCTACAGCTCTGAGGTGGGGAGAAGTAACATCAATTTTGTTTTGGATATGGTTATTGACAAGAATGTAAATCTCTATAGTGTTTATAGTAGAGAAAGGATTCAAAATCGAAATTGAAAGGATGTGTAATTCTTGGAGATGTATTCTATACAAGATCCTTAGAGATACTATAAATAGTGGAGGATTTCAAACTATGTGTTCATTAGATTTACTATAGACAAGTTGACTATCTTATTTGAATGCCTTTATGCAAAATGACACTCAATTTAGGTATGTTAATAACTTTATCACACCAAGGGATCTTTGAATAATTAGCCATTATGATATTTACTATGCATCTAAGCACCTTCTACATATTGTCTTACTACTTCATGGGCTAAATGAGAGAACTTGTGTGCTAGTCATGAAAAACATCTTTACTGGATGGATGTGGAAGAATTTTAATAGAATGCTTATAAAGGGAAAAGCCGCTTCATTAGCCTAGGGTGTCTTTAAGAGGAGGAGCCTTAATTAGAGTTACAATCGTTACTCAATTTCAAATTGTTGGTAAGAGATACATCTTTCTATCTTAGGCTACAATTTCAACTGGGTAAGTGATTTATGGACCATTAGCTTTGGGAAAATTGGTTGGCAAAGCAAGCTAATTTCAAATAATGCATTGAATGACATAAAGTGTTTTAGTCCCTTTTATTGTTATGGATGTGTAGTCCCTCTAAAATGCATATTTGGCTTTGCAGGGAGTGTTATAAAGGTATGTAGTTTACCCAAGGACAACTTTTTTAGCTAAAATATGGTTGATGTAGTAATGTAGAATATTTAGAGAATTAGAGTTACAAAATCTCATAGCTACTTGGAAAATTTGATAAGGGAAAATAAGGCCTTCATAGTTGCTTTGTTGGAAACTTAGGTGGAGAACTTTAATAAGTGTGAGGCAAATCAGATTTTGGGTATGAATTAGAACCACTTTGCTCAATCTTTAATAAGGTTATTAGAGAGTATTGGAAAACTCATTATTTTTATACATCAAATACTTCTATGTACATAAGCATACACATACGTCATCTTAAAAATGATAGTAGGAAAGTAGTAGCTTTCCTAAAAGACGTTAAAGACATTCCCATGTAGTTCTATAGCAATAGGTAGTGTAGCTTCGGGTTAATATGACCCTTTCCCACCTTTCTAGTCTTTGTGAACTATCAATAATGAGGAAGTGGTAGCTCTTGTGGCTCCAATCAGTTTTAATGAGATAAAAAATGTTGCATTATCTATCAAAAGAAATAAAGCCCTTAGTATGGCATCTTTGCTTAGTTGTGCATGGTTATTAAAACATCACTTTGGTTGATCTTATCATAACTATAAAACAATTCTTTAAAGATAGTTGTATGGCCAAATAATTGAAAGACAAGCTTGTCATTCTTATCTCTGAGGTTTAAGGTTCTTCTAAACATAAAAAGTTAAGACCCATTAGTCTTTGTAATGTGAATTACAAAATTGTGGCCAAAGTTTTGGTGATTAAACTAATGGTAGTGCTTCTTAATATTGTAGTTCAGGAATAAGTTTCTTTTGTACTTGGTTGTGCTGTATCTCATAATATATTATTTGCATAGGAAATGGTTGCCCATATAAACTTATCTTCTACCAAAGAAGGTTTCATGGCATTAAAGCTGGACATGGGCAAGACTTATGATAACATCAACTAAAACTTTGTGATAGATATGCTGAAGCATTTGTGGTTCTCAAATCTTTGGTGTGATTGATTTGAGGCCAAACCAAGATTTAGGATTATATTTAATGGTTTCCACCTTTAGTGGAATGAAGTTTCTTGGGGTCTTAGATAGGGTTGTCCACTTTCATTAAACCTTTTTACAGTTATATATGATATGTCTCTTTGCTTATTTAAAAAAAAGTGAAGCAAGGAGCCTCGATTGGGATTAAGATTAACCATTCCTCCCTAATGATTACATACCTTCTATATGTTGATCAAATCTAATTTATGAACCAACAACTTCTGTTGTAGTGAGGACTATTTGAGACATTATGAAGTAGTATAGGAAACACTCTTATTAGGTGGTAAACCATTAAAAATCTTAAGTATTATTTATCAAGGGGATGGAATGAAAATGAAGGAAGATGATATTAGGAAACCTGTATATGGGTCAAGCTGTTTAATTGAAATGTCTAAGGATACCTATTATAGCAACTAAACATTTAGAAAAAACTTCAAGTTGATTATTGATTGACTTGAAAAGTGTGTGTCAAGATGGATGATCTTGTCACAATCAATGGTAGGACATATTGTCATGATCCACTTAGTGTTAGCTATTATTCTTACATTTTAGTTATCGCACTTCTTAATTTTGAGCAACACTATTGCTAAGTTGGAGAAATTGATGTGTTGATACTTGTGAAGCAACTCAATGTTAGCAGCATGCTACATTATGCATACCAGGTATCGATAACTCTTTCTAGTGAATGTGGAGGACTAGGAGTCTGTAGTTTGCCAACATGAGAGGTAGCATTCATAAAAAAGTATTACAAGCAGGTTATGGTTTAGGAAGATGGTTTATGGGTTCAGGCATTCTTTTTTATCTGATAGCTAGCTTAGCATCCTTTCTATTGCTTTGTAGCCTACTTATATTAACATGGAAGTGGATCATCCAATAAATTTTGTAATAATAGTGAAGGAGCACAATGTGTGGGACCATGATAAGATACAAAATTTATTTTTGCCTTAATTTAGCATTTTAGGTTATGCATTCCCATTGGGCCATACCAAACGAAAGAGATGTGTTGTACTTCAAACAAAGTAAGAACAAGGTGTTGGAGTCAAAAGTCATTTATAGTAGCAAGTAGATTAGCAAAAATTTATTAAGAGAGGAGGATACGTGGGTTCAAAAATGATAGTTAGAACCTCAAGTTAGTGTCTTCATATGGTAATCAATATACTTCCTACTTACTCTTGGTAATGTGAAAGATGGATATACATGTTGGTGCTCTATCCATGGGGCTATTATGTGATGGAAGATGTGCAACATAGCTTCTGGCAATGCCATACAATGAAGGAATTTTGATCCACTGACTGTGAAAACAATAATCATATGCTCGATAGGGTAAACAATAAATATTTTAATTCTTTAAATGGGCTTATTAACTTGAAGTTAGTGAATAACTACATCTTCCTTAATTAAATTTGCTACTTTAGAATTATATCACCTTTTTATTAATAGAAAATTGTAACTACGGAGAGACAAGGTGCTCAATTTGGCTGCACTCTAATTAACTATTGAATTTGCTATTACTGTTTGTTCCACTTGCTGAATCTTGTCTAGTGGAAGCTTGATGGCCTTTAGGGGCTATTTGTTGCTTCTTATTGGACTCCTCCAATGAGTTGGAATTGGTATAGCTGTTCAGAATGACTTGGGTAGGCTATTATTATTACTTGTAGAACTTAGATTTTAGGTTAAATGTTTTGCATGGATACTACTACATTTATTCAAGTAATGAAGTTACTTCGAATTTTCTTTTTAATATCTACATAGTGGAGATCAAATAACACTTTATAATGGTTATTATTGTAGTGAACTAGATGCTCGTGTCTAAAACAAATAAGAGTACCCATCAGAATGCTATTACATATGTGTAAAGTAAGTAGTCTTTAAACTATCCCACTTAAAACTTCAATTCAACTATGTAACTAACTGGGTAGTGCATCATGCTTTTTTATACAATTTTGTTTGGGATTAGGGAATTCTCCTTCCTTTACTATTTTAGTATTATAGTTTTACTAATTTTATGTATGAATCTATTTTGAGGAGAGTATGATGTAGAATTCAACCATTACTTTCTCAAGGAAACTAAAGATTTCTTATGTAAGAGTTGTATAGACATGATAGATAGAGTTATATGAATACAACAGACATGAGCAACAGATAGAGTCATACATACAAAAGGTGACATATGGTGGGTTTATTAATGGCTGGTGTGTTAGAGGTGAAGAGGTTATAGCAAAAATAGTTTGGACATGCCCTGCAATGATAATATGCTCAGGGCATGTGTTTTGTTATCCATTTTTTGGATTTCTTCCATCAACATCATCAATGAAATTGGAATTACTAAACATCTTCATATGCATTGAGCAGTGATGGGCTTGTTGAGTGCTAAATACAAAAAGTTAGTTCAGAAAATAGAAATTAATTTTATATAAGTGTCCTTGTAACAAGAAAAAAATGTTGATGTTCTACATTCAACAAGAGAACACTCAAAGCTAAAGAGTCCCAACACAGTAATCCAAGATTCTAAAATTCGCATCGCTATCAGAGTACTGTCAAGAAAAGGTGAATTTTTGCATTGTGTAGGGAACAAGGTAGTTCATTCTAAGGAATTGCCACAATTAGATGGTCATGATGGAAATGCCTTGGAAAAGGATGAAGGGGTCACATTACATAAAATATTTTAAGAAAAAGGAAAACTAAATCCACTTGATAGTGAATTGGATTTGGTTGTACTTACTGAAGATTATATTGCTTCACAAGTGTAGAGTCCCTATTCAAATGGTGTAATTAGAAGAGTTTTTGTGTCTATAGACATGGTGTTTGTTTAAATGTTGTATTGTCAATGAAAGATAATTATGAAATGATAAACGTTAGCTATATCACCCAACCAAGATCACCTTCAATGAGGTCCTTATTGGTGGAAGGAAAGGTAGTGGTAATCTATTGCTAATGAGAGGACCCCTAATTAACTTCTTTAAGAGGTCAATTATTGGATATTAAGATGTTGGCACCTTAGGATACATCTTTCATAAATAGTGAAGAAGTACATCTATAGAACAAGGCCTATGAACTACATATTCACTATGACAAGTTCAACATCATTAATAAAGTGTACTTTGGCCATCTAACTTTTTAATGGATAATAAAAATATTATAGAGTATGTGGAACAATTTGAGAGGATTTCAAGTCCTCGACTTGATGGTTAACTATTTTTGTTTGTATTTTGAGTTGATATAAGATAAAGACTTTTTGCTATTGGGAGGGCCAAGGCTAGTTGCTAGACTTGCATTGGGTTGGACATATGGACAATTAAATTTAAACCTATTACATAAACCATTATATGTGCTTTGGCCCAAATTTTTTTAACACTCCTACTTGTGTATTGGAATATAGAGAAAATATTATGCATTGTCAAAGTTGTAGAGGACCCTATACAGTTTGATGGCTAGATGATAGATATGTAAAGGTCATCCTTTGTTAAGGTGTGTGACCGAATAGGCCTTTCCAAACCTCTTAGAGTGGGAATATAGATTAATGGGCCCTTGGGTTGATCTATTCAATTGTTTGAATATGAGGGATTACCCGTAATATGCTTCACATTTGACAAGGTGGGTCATGCTTCTATATGTGTATCGAATGAGGCAATACTCACTATTATCACAAGTGAGAGCTCTTGTCCTTTTAATATAGAACTAGAATAGGCTAAGAAGTGGGAAGCTATTTCGACCTAGATAGGTTAAGAGGATCATGATGAGAAGAAACAAGGTTTAGGTCCTTGGATCAATGCCAAACCAAGGAAAAAGAGGCTAATGGAAACATCACGATAATGATGAACTAGAGTAGCAAATGACATGTGTAGGCAAGAGGAATGAAAGAAATATAAATATTAGAACATGATACAAGAAATCAAAAGAGGAAGCTCCTACATTAGGCAAAAGCATCCAAATGGAGAAACACATAAGGCTAAATCAGTATCAAAGAAGAAAAGAAAAGGAGACATCCATCCTATTATCAATAAAAATTTTAGTCCACCAAGCAATAGGGAAGTGGAGAAAGGTCTTACTAGTTATGCACATACTTAGCTACAGAGTTATAGAAGTAGGTGGAACACTCACACATGTCAAGTTCATCCATTATAGTAGTCAAGATAAAGAACATTGAAATGATTTTTCTTAAGATAATGAAAATCATGAATAAAGAGAGGAGGAAGCATCTAGTATTTTGGAAAAAAACAATAAATGTCAACAAGGTATATGAACATTGGATTGGCCATAACAGCATGCAATGGCTTCACCTCTCTAGGAAACTTAGAGGTTGAAATATAATTTTATTTTTATTGGGAACACTTTAAAAGAAAATTTTGAATTACTCATGGTTTACATTGATGCTGATAAAGGGCATTGTGGCTAAAGTTGGTAGGGACAAAGAGTTATTTTGCTAAGCTGCATTGGTGTTGGCCATAGTGAGTCTATAGTTCATAGAATTTGGCTGCATTTAAGAACCTTCTTGGGTCTTATTTTACTAGCTGTGGATCAAGTGAGACTAAAAAGAAAGGCTACAGCTATGATGAGGTGTGCTACATGATTGTTTACATAATGGTTATGGTTAAAATTAGCTTTGCAAATTTCTACTTAGTTAGTAGAAGGGGCTCAATTCTGGTTAGCATGAGGGAGCAAGAGCAATTTTTTGAGGATGTATTTTTTAGAGGTTGGGTGAGAAATTATATGTTGCAATGGATTTTATGTAAAAATTCTAACATACAGAAGGAGTCTCAGATTACTAGTTATTGAGGACAACATTAATCATGAAAAGAGGTTATATGTATTAATCAATCACAACTATAGCAAATTGGAAACAACAATATACACTCTTGGAGAAGTAACTTTATATGCAAGATCTATATGATTTTTTCCAAATTGATATGAAGGCTATTGATAGAGATTTGTGGTGGGGATACTGGATAGAGAATGCTGAAATTGCTTCTGAGAAGATGTCACTTTATGAGTGTATTTGCTACAAGGTGCATAAATCAAGTTATTTATGCTTCTATTTTCTCAACTTTTATTATTGGGAGCTTCAATTCAAATTTTTATTAATCAATCCCTCAGGACTACAATGTTGGAGGCCAGAGATTAATCTTCACATATGTGTGGGTGTAGCATGTGAAGTTACAGTAAGGACAAGGGGAGAGGTTAACACAATTTTTTTCTATATGTAGAAAAAGATTTCAAAGGGTGACCAATTGGCTATATATCTAGAGAACTACTTACAATTGTTCTTTTAGTTACTACAAAATGGTTAGTCAATGGTATTCAACTTATGCTTTTGGGCTGGATTTCAAATTTTTGATAGTATGATACAAGAATGGGGCCAACTATGATAAATAAGAGTTATGATTGCACATAACCAATTCAAAAGATATAGTTTCATTAAAGAAAAAGGGAAGATTGTTCACTCTAGCATGCATTGTAAAGATTAATTAATTGTAAAGTAGGTTTGGAAGTAATGTTTTTTAATATGGTTGTTGGTGTTTGCTGGTGTTTGCTACAACAAATGGGTTTTAAGCACTAATTGAACATTATACTAGTAGGATGGGCCATACACTATTTTTGTTTATATAAGTTCATATTTTCAATTGGGTTAATGTTTTAGTGAATGTGAACTTCTACAATATTGTTTAGGAAGGCATGTTGTTTCCAAATCGCAAGAGCAATTTCATGAATTAGCTACGTTTTGTACTTATAAAAAACCAAGTTTGGCTTGGATTAGGTATGAAGGAAAGGATACATTATACTAGAGGCAATGTATTTTTGTTAATAAATTTTGAGTTCTTTCGTTGAATATAACAAAAGAGAGATTAAAGAAATTAAATACCATGAGTACTTACAAGGCTTAGTGAAGGGGAAAAGAGTATTTGTACTTTCGTTTTTGGGAACTCATGTAGAGACCTTTAATCGATGTCATGCTGATTAAATTTTGTGCACAAACTGGAAATACTTTGTGCAATCTTCAATAGGGTTATCTGGGGCATTGTAGTGTTATGGTGAGATTGGGTTAAGCTTGAGATTATGTACTACTATTAACATGTAGTTACTATTTAGGCAAGATGAGATAGTAATGAGATTTCACATTGTCGTGTGGTTAATGAATAAAAAGACTATATTAAATGACAAGCTACATGGGACAAAATTAGAGATTTTGAAAGGTTTCATGGACTGCTACTAGTCATATGGGACATCAATGCCTTGCATAGTATGAGCTCTCATATCCAATTCATGGCTTAGATTTGAAATACTTGGATTTGTTAGGAATTGGCTTACTTGGTGTAACAATAAGAAGGGGAACACTCACACATATGAAAGATTTGATGGACCTTTCAAGAATATTGATGATTTGCAAGCCTTCCTAAGTATTGTTGTCACTCATCTTTCTCGCATTGGCTCGATCCACCACCCATTATTTATAAAGTTTAGGAAATGGCCATTGGATAATACTAATAAATGAACCCAACTTGAAAACATCGAGTTAACCTTTCTGAAATTAACTAATATGGTATATGTAGCTTGGAAAACAATGGTTAAGAGAAAATTCTATCGATAAGCTATCCACTAAATTTAGTAATTCCATGTCAACTTTAAAGAAAAGGAGTGCAGCTAAACTTGATAATGTCCTTAGTAAGCCTTGTCAGTTTGAATAAGAAATCTCAAAGCCTAAACTCAAGGAATCTACATTGCCTTAAACAAGTTAGAGAATAAGCTTTAGGCATTATCTATCACGTCCTAGAATAAATTCGTGACAATAAAAGAAGCTTGGTGGTGATAATCTACAAATTTTCAATAGGCCACTCTTGAGGACTAGAACATTGGCATTTTTTAGGAAATGACTACTTCTACATTTAGAAGCAATTATATCCACCAACTTAAAATAGAAAGTAAGGAACTGGTACCTCCTTAACTAAGACTGGGGACACACTCATATATTATTTTAGTCAAAAGTGGTATAGCTAAGGGTAATATAAGCTTCCTCTATCTTTTTTGCCTTTGGTAACTATCAATAGAGATCAAGTAGCCACACTTGTGGCAAAAATCAATTATGATGATATTAGAAATGTAGTCATGTTCATAAAAAGAAATAAATCACCTAGTGTGCATGGCATCTCAACTCAGTTTGTGCATGGTTAATTAAACATTACATTGGTGGATATTATCACATCTACAAACAATTTCTTAAGGATAGATTAATGCCCAAATAATGACAAGACATGCTCATCATTCTCATTCCTAAAGTTTAGGGTGATTTTAAACATGAACATTTTAAGTCTTTTGGCCTATGCAATGTGATTTATAAAATAGTGATCAAAATATTAGTGGCTAGATTTGAGATCATGCTTTCTGATATAATTATAGGGGAATAAATTTCTTTTGTACCAAGTCATCATGTATTTGACAACATATTCTTGGCATACAAAATGGCAATCCATTTGTGCTTATCTACTTCCAAAGAGGGTTTGATGGTGCTAAAGTTAAATATAGACCAAGCTTATGATAAGGTTAACTATAATTTCATATCGAATATGCTAAGGATTTTGTAATTCCTAAGTACTTGGTGTAATTAGATCTAGACTTGTATCACTGCACTAAGACTTGATATTATTTTTAATAGGTGTCCATCTACATTGGATTGAAATAGCTAGGAGGCGTAAGCAACAATGACTACTCTAACTATAGGAATTTACAATTGTATTTAAGTTTCTCATGACTTATTCAGTGCCAACTTGAGCATGCTGCCTCGATTGTGTTCAAGAATAACCTTTCTTCTCAAATGATTGCACACCTTTTATATGTTGATGATATCATGTTTTATGCACCTACACCATGTACTATAGTCAGGACCATTTATGATATTATGAAGTAGTATGGGAGATACTTAGGTTAAGTGATGAATCTTAACACATTTGGAGTATTACTTGGTATGGGGTTGGAATACAAACAAAGGAACATGATAGCAAGAAAATTACACATGCATTATGTTGTCCAAACTAAATATCTATGCAAATTAATTATAATTACTAAAGTACTCAAAAAAAGATTTCAATTTTATTATTAATCAAGTTAAAAATTATATGCCAAGATGGATGACCAAGTCATTATCAACAAAGGGCCATATTTTTAGGATCAACTTCTTAGCTTCCATTCTTTTGTATTACTTAATCAATTCATTAATTCCAAGTTGCATTATTATAGAGTTGGATAAAATAATACACCATTGCCTATAGAGTTGTTAAAAATCTTAGCAACATAATCATTTTTACCTGTTAGAAAATGGTTTCTATTTCTAAAGAATGTGGAGGACTCAAAGTTCTTAGTTTGTCAACCTTACAGTCAGTATTGATTGCAACACATTACAAGGGGGTGATGGTTCAAAAAAAACTATTTATGGGTTCAGTCCTTTAGATCAAAGTACGTCAGGACAAACACTACTTTTTATATATTACACGATGTTTCTCATATGCATAAGCTACTTAGTATTATGACCCTCTAGACAATTTATAATACTATTTAGAGGATTGCTATAGGTAACTGTGTTTCATTTTCATTGGATAATTATCTTGATAGCCTTGTTATTGCTTCGTGGCCAACCTATCATAACTTTAAAGTGGACAATTTGATACTTGTGGTATAGTTGGTTATGGAGCATGTTGTATGGAATAATAATAATTACAAAACTTATTTTAATTTCATCTGGTAAATCTAATTCTACATTCTCCATGAGACATCAAGTAACAAAGATGTGTTATGATTCAAAATGATGAAGATATGATGGTGGACTCAAACATCATCTATAGCAATATGTATATGTGCTAGAATTTAGTAAAAAAGAGGTTGTGTGGGGTTTGAAAGTGAAGATACAAGTTTAGGTCTACATATTCTTATGGAAATTAACATTAAATTGGCTTCCTACTTGTTCTTGGATTCATGGAAGAGGGATTGAGATGCAAGATCTATTTATTGGGCTGCAATATGATTGAAGATGTGAAGCACTTGTTTGGGAGTGCCATAGTGCAAAGAATTCTTGTCGAGCAGCTTCACAAATGTGAATTTTAGGCTAAAAAGGGAAAATTGAATGGATATTACTTTATTAATAAAGCTTCTCAGCTAGATGTCTATAAATGTGTTGATGGCTACTATGTCCCATATAGTCAATTTCACTACATTCATTTTATCTAATCATTTGCTTAATAGAAATCATAAAGCACATGTAAACAAGACACACAATTTAGTTGCACTTCAAAGAAATATTCGATTTAAGGTTGCTACTTATTTCAACTTCTCAGTCACATACATTGGAAGAATTGTTACCTTGGTGGACTTGTTACCACTTATTGGACTCCTCTAATGACATTGGATAAACCTAATTGTGATGCAATTGTGCAAGAGGATCTCAATGGTGGAATTGTTAATATCATTCGAGATGACAAGTGTTGACCTATTACTATTGTAGGTAAATCTTCGGTTTCAAATTTAGTTTTTTCTATGGAGGCTATTGCATTTTTCAAAATGATAAAATTTCTCTCAATGCAACTTCCAAATGTCTAAGGAGTAGTGATCAAATTAGACTCTACTACAAAATTGTTATAGTGAACTAGATGTTGTTTCTTATGATGAATAAAAGTTTATCATAGTTGTATTTCACATATTCAAGGTATGAAGTCCTTCAAACTATCCCACAAAATGTGCCATGATAATAACGTTGTTGACTGGGTGGCTCATCACACACTTCTGCATGAGTTGTTTTGTGATTAAGGAATGCCCCTTCCTAAACCCCTTCAACTTCGTCTTCTCAAAAATTTTATGTAAGAACTTCCTTAAGAAGATTATGATATAGGCTTTGGCCATTTCTTTATCAAGGAACCAAAGGACTTTTATTAAGGAACCAAACGACTTTGGATGCGACATTTCAAATGTGATGGGTCTTGTCCAAATTTAGTGAACGGGTGCAGTGATTATGATGGATTGAGTTGCACAAATAGATGGTGAAGTACTACGAGTTGATCGACCGCATTGGTGATTGTAGGAGGTGAAATGATACTAGTGGATGAAGATTCGTTTTGTTTGGCATTGGGAAATGTTTAGTTCTTGCATGTGTTTCTCTTTTTATTTGGATCACATTTGATAACTTTAGAAATGGTTTTATTATTCTTAAACATCTAAATACACAATGAGAAGTGGTGAACAATTTCTTTAGCTATATTTTATAAGTTGACTAAGAAAGCAAAAATAAATTTGTTGTAGACGTCCACATCAAAGGCAATAAATACTAATGTTCTACATTAGGCTGAAAAAAACTCGACTTTGAACAATCACAATTCGATCATAAAACATTCCAGAATTATCCTCACTATTAGGGCACTGATGATTGGTGGTGAATTTCAAGATAAAGAACATTAGAGTTCATTCTATGGAAGTCTCAAAGTTAGAGGAGGCTAGTCATGATGGTAATTTTTTTGAAGAGAATGAAGTGGCCACATTGTGCCTAGTGGTATAAGAAAAGGAAAAACTAATTCCATTAGATAGTGAATTGGATTTGATTACACATGTAAAACTTTTATTACCTCATAAGAGAAATCTACTTTTCCAAATGTTGTTGTATTGGGTGATTGGTTTTACTGCAAACAAGGTGCTTATGAAAACATAATAGTGGCCAGGAAGATAGTTATTAAAATGATAAACACAAGCTACATATCCTACTTAAGGTTACATTCAACTAGGAACTTACTAGAAAGAGAAAGGATAATGTTAATCATCATTAATAGGAGGTCCATCCAATAACTTTTTAATGATAACAAGCCATTTGGATGTTAAGATGTTGACACGAAAGGATACCTCTCTCATAATTAATGACAAAATTTTTCCATTAAAGGAGCTTTGTAAATGACATATTCACTACCACTAGTTCAAACTTATGGGTATAGTTTATGGTGGTCCTCTATCATTTTAATGGATATCTTGAAAAGTACGTTATTGGTTAGGCCATTTGAAAGGATTTTATGTCTTGAATGTGATAGCTAGGTGGTTTTGTATACATTTTTATTTGATTGATGATAGAGACTATGTGTGTTTGCAAGGACCAGGGAAGGTTAGTAGACTTGCATTTGGGTTGGCATGTTGCACTAGAATTTAAACCTTGTAGTTCAATTATTTTGTGTGCTTTTGTTTGGATTCATCTTTTGATGCCCCAAGTTATACATTTGGATATCAAGACTATATTACACATTTTAAAAGATGTAGGGGATCCTATATAGATTGATAACTAAATAAGAGACATGCAATGATCATCCTTTACTGCGATGTGTTTTAAGATGGTCCTGTCCAAATCACTCAGAGTGGAAATGTAGAGTAAAAGACCACTGATTCTATCCTTTCCATGGTTTGAGTACGATGGATTACCTAAACTATGCTTCATGTGTGGTAATATAGTTCATACTTCTTGAGCATGTGTACCAAATGAGTCAATACTCACTATTGTGGTAGGTGAGAGCCCTTCTCCTTCAAATATAAGACTAAAATGGGCTAAGAATAAGGAAACTATTCCAATAAAGATAGGTCTAGAGGATCATGATTAGAAGTCACAATGTCTAAGTTCTTGGATGGTAGTTCAACTAAGGAAAACAAGGTTGGTGGCAGCATCACACTAGTCACACATTGTAGCAAGAAATGTTATAAGTACGTAGGTGGTGTGGAAACAATATAAATATGAGAATATGTTGCAATTATTGAAAAGGTGAAGGTCCAACACTAGGAAAGAATGGCACTATGGAGGAATAATCAAAGTGAAATGTGTAACAAAGAAAAAAGTCAAAGAGCTGTCTGTCCTATTTCTAATAAAAAATTGTTGTGAATCAAGTAATAGGAAAGTGGAGAAGGGCCATGCTAGTTTTGAACATACTCAGCTATAGAGTTTGGAGAAATAGGTGGAACTCTCACACATTTCAAGTTTGCCTATTGAAGTGGTCAAGCAAAGAGTATAAGAGAAAGGAAAAACATGATAGAGTAAGTTTTCATACAAAAATGAAAACAAAAATGAATAGAGGGGGAACCCTTAGGTAATTTGGAAAATCAAAAGACAAAAAAGAGTGGTAAGGTAGGTGAACACTAGAACTTGTAGGGCATTTTGTAAAGGCTTCACATCCTTAAGAAATTTAGAAGTGACCATATAGGTTTGTTGTTGCATGGAACACTTGAAAAGAAACTTTGACATTGCTCATGGTTGTACCTTCATGTGGATAAGGTGCATTGTGGATGGAGTGGGTAAGGACAAAGAAGTTTTTTGTTTTGCTTCATAGATGTTGGTTGTAGGGAGCTTATAAGTCTCAGAATTTGGATTTATTTAAGAACTTGTTTGGAACATATTGTGCTAGTTGTGGATTAAGCTAGGCTCAAGCATGGTTATAGTTGTGAAGAGGTGGGGTACATGATTGTTTGTGTAATGGATATGGTTAAAATTAGTTTTGTAAATTCCTACTTCGTCAGTAGTCGGCACCCGTCCCAAACACACAATAGAGAGCAAGAGAAATTCTTATGGCACTTTGTTGAGGCTTTATTTAGAATTTATATTCTACTATGGATTTTAAGCAAAATTTCTAACATGCCCTAAGAGTCTCAAAATTCTAATTATTTGGAACAGCACCTTGGACGAATGGAAGTTATATGTATTAGTCAACTACAACTTGATTGAATATGAAGCTACAATCTGTAGGCTTGGAGAAGAAGCCTAATATGGAGAACATGTATGAATTTTACCAAAATGTTTATAAGTGATATGGATGCATATTTGTTGTTGGGTCATTGGTCAAAGCATGATGAAGTTGCCACTAGGAAAATGTCACTTTGCATGTGTAGCTACTGTAGGGTGTATAGATCAAGTCATGTATGTTTATGTGTACTCAACTTTAGGTGTTGAGAGCTTTAGTTTAGGATTATATGGATCAATCACTCAGGAAAACAATATGGCAGAACAACAAAAAAAAAATTACATAGGTATTAAGGGCTACATGTCAAGCAGTAGTTAGAACTAGAGGAGAGTGGTGCACAACTTATTTCTTATACATAGAATAAGTTTGCAAAAGGCAACTTGATGGCCATATATCATGACTATTGCTAGGTTGATAATGCTTAATTGCTATATTTATACTCCAATTATGCAAGGTAGGAAGAAAATTGTTCTTTTAATTGTTGCAACATGGTAGTGTATTGGAATTTAACTTTTATTTTAGGATTGGATTTGGAATGCTTGGTAATAAGCTACTAGAATAATGATAGCTATGAATATATAAGAATTATTCCCACACATTATTAGTTAAAAAAGTTATGAGTTTATTAAAGAAAAAGGGAATATTGGTCACTCTAACAAGCCTTGTAGGTGAAACATAAATGTAAAGTAGGCTTGTAAGATGCATTTTTGGAGTGTGGGTGTGTGTGGCTGTTGCAACAAATGGGTTGCAATGCATTACTTTGTCATTGTGTTTGTGGTATAGGTTATAGGTTATAGGTTATTTTTGTTTGATAGATGTAGCATTATTAATTTATTTAATTACTTGGTGACTACGAACTTCAAGAACATTGCTTGGGAAGTCTTATTATTTCCAAATTGTGTTAGTATTCTTGTGAATTGTCTAAGTGGTATGTGTAGTGGAATTGCTGCACCTATAAAATATAGATTTGTAATGGATCAGATGTGTAGAAGGGTCTTCATTATTCCTTGGGGCAATGTGTTTTTACTAATAAATCATGAGTTCTTTTGTGGTTTGGAACATAAGTTTGATTATAGTAACAATATCCCTTATTTCATTTAGTGAGGGAGAATAGAGTATTTGTAGTAGCATTGTGGGAAACTCACGTGGAGACCTTTAATTATTAAGCGGTACATATACCTTCTGACAAAAACTTGAACTAAATTATGCAACCTTCAACTGGGCTATCGTGGGGCATTGTAATATTATTAAGTGATTGAGTTGAGCATGAGGTTGTGAATTACACCTCAGAGGTGGTTACTATTCAAGTGAGATCTTACAATATTGAGATTTGGCAGTGCTGTGTTGTGTATACATGAGAAGACTATGTAAACTAATGAGCAACTTGAGACAAAATTAAAGATTCTATAATGTTTTGTGGACTGCTACTTGTTGTAAGGGACTTCAATGCCTTGCTTGTAAAGGAAGAGATAAAATGGGTAAATTTTACAAATGGGCAACCTCAGTATGAATTCTACAGCTTTATTCAAGATTTAGATTTGATTGACTTGGTATTTTTAAGGAATTAGTTTACTTGGGGTAATAATATTGGGGGGGGGACTCCCTTATATATGAAATATTGGACAAAGCTTTCATGAATATTGATGACATGCAAGCCTTACCATGTGTTACTATGACTCATCTTTCACACGTTGCCATTAACCACACTAGCCATTATTTATAAAGTTTAGAAAATTATCATTGAGCAAAAGTAATAGAAGAACATAGTTTTAAAACATCTGGTTATCCTTTCTACAATAAACTAATGTGGTATATGTAGCTTAAAAAAGAACAACTAGAGGAAACTATATGGATGCTCTTTCCACTAAATTTAGTAGAGCTTTGTTAGCTTTAAAGAAATAGAGCGCAACTAAATTGGTAATATATCTAGTAATCCTTACCAGTTGGAACACAAAATCTATGTTTAGCATATGGAATCTACAAATGGCTTAAATGAGCAAGAACATGATCTTTTGGCATAACATATTGCTCCTTAACATAATGTTGTGGCTTTAGAAGAAGCATGGTGGTGGAAATGTGTCATGATTCAATGGGCCACCCTTAGGGATTGGAACACAAATGTTTTTTAGGTAGTGGCTAGTTCTATGTTCAAAATTAATTATATCCACCAACTTAGAAATGATAATCAAGAGTTGATCACTCCCCCAACTAAGACTAAAGATAAATTCATGTAGTTTTTAACAAGTGGTGTAATCATGTGCAATATAAGCTTCCTCATTCTTTCTTGCCTTTTAGAAGTACTAATAATGAACAAGAAGTCACACTTGTGGCTCAAATTAGTGATGATGAGAAAACAATTATGGCGATATACATCAAAAATAAAAAAATCACTTGGTGTAGATGACATGCCTACTAGTTTGTGCATGGTTTTTGGAAAGTCACATAGGTGTACAATGTTATAGTAGTGAAACAAATCTTTAAAGAGAGCTTTATGTGCAAATATTAACGAGAAATGATGGTCATTATCCTTCCTAATGTTCAAGGAGCATCCAAACCTAAGCAACTCTGGCTTATTACCCTCTATCACATTATTTAGAAAGTATTGACCAACATTTTAGCTACTAGTCTAAATTTGGTTCATTTATATATTATTACAAATGAACAAGTTGGTTTTATGCCAGGACATGTTATATATGATAAAATCTTTTTAACATAGGAAGTTGCTACCCATTTGTACCTTTTTACTTCAAAAGAAGGTTTTAAGGCATTAAAGCTAGTTGTGAACTAGGTTTATGATAATCAAAATTAGAAATTTGTGTTATATATGCTAAAAGTTTTGTGGTTCATTACTTTATGGTGTGATTGGATTGAGACATGTATCAAAGCATCAAGACTTTAAATCTTCATTAATGGATCCATTTAAAATGGATCAAATCAACCAAGGATCTTAGGTACTACTATCTACTCTCATCTAACCAACTTACTATTATGCTTAAGAATCTCTAATGACTTATTAAGTAATTGTTTGATCATGCTGCCTTAAATGGGATCAAGATTGGACGTTCTTCCTCTATGCTTACCTTCTGTACGTTGATGACATCAAGATATATGCACCTGCAACCTTTGCCACTCGATGCCCATCTGGGATATTAACGAGTAATATGGGCATTGCTCAAGTCAGGTAACAAATCTTAACAAATCCAAAGTATTGTTTAATGAGGGGCTAGAATGCAAGTCAAGGAAGATAAGCTTTTGGAAAATTACATATGCATCAAGTTGTTCTATTGAAATATCTAGGCATACTAATTGCATCAACTAAACTATAGAAAAAAATTCAAGTTTATTATTAAGTTGAAAACTATGTGCGAAGATGGATGATCAGGTCATTGTGGTAGCAAGTTGTATTGTCAAGATCAACTCTATGTTAGCTAATATTCTTATGTACTATTTAGCCCAATCTTTAATCTGAAGTGGTACTTTTATGGAGTTGGGAAAATTGTTATGACATTAACTGTAGAGTAGTTTAAATGTTAGCAACATAATACATTGTGCCTGTTAGGAAATGGTAACTCTTCCTAAGGAATATGGAGGACTCAAAGTTCACAGTTTGTCGACCAGACAATAAGCATTGATTGTAAAAGACTGTGGGGGGTGATGTCTTGGGAAGATTTCTTATGGGTTTGCTCCTTTAGGTCTAAGTACTCTATGACAAATAATACTATCAATATGACATGTGGTTCTTTTGATATATGTAAGTTACTAAATACTACGAGCACTTTAATAATAAATAATTTGGTTAGGTGGATTGTTGTGGGTAATTCTATTTCATGAACTTTAGACAATTGGCTTGACATCCTTCCTATTACCTAATGACCATCCAATATTAACTTGGAAGTAGGCCATTCAATACATGCTATAGATCTAATTATTGAGCATGGTGTGTGGGATCATAATAAGATACAAAACTTATTTCTGTCTAATTTGGTAGCTCAGTTTCCACATTTCCCATAAGCTAAATTGAATGAAGTGATTGGCTAGGCATCAAATTTAATGAGGATATGATGCTAGATTCAAAGATTATCTATAGTAGTGTGTATGCATGATAGAATTCTACCAAAAAGGAGCTTGTGTGGTCATGTAAAGTGGATGTGTAGCTTAGGGGTTAACATATTATTGTGGAAATTACTAGTAAATCTACTTCTCCCTCATTCATGTCTTCATTCATGAAGGATTAAGAACCTAGAGCTTTTTTTGTGGGGCCCTAATGTGACTAAAGATGTGCAACATTGTTTGCGAGAATGTCATAGTGTAAAAGAATTATGGTCCTATAGCTTCACCAATGAGAATTTCATGTCTAGCGATGTGAACTATAGTAAACCTACTTCATTAACTAATCTTCTTGGCAAGATATCTATGAATATGAAGTTGGTTACTACATCTCATATAGTCAATTTTGCTACCTTCATGTTATTTAATCTATGGATAAATAGAAATCTACAAGTAAATGTAGAAAATGCTCTCAATTTAGTTACATGCCAAAGAAGTATTTTATTTGTTGTTACAACTTTTTTCAACCCTCTTGTCCCATCTCGTCAGAGCTTTGGTGGCTTTGATGACCTACATGTTGCCTCTTATTTGACTCTTTAATGAGGCTAGTTAAACTCAATTAAAACGTAGCTGTGTTAGATTACCAGAATATTAGAAGTGGTATTGTTATTTGAGATGGCATGGGTAGACCTATTACTATTGTAAGTAAAACTTCGGTTTTAAGTTTAGATTTGGCCTCGAAGACTATTGCCACTATTGTAGTATTGGAACATCTCGAAATGCTACTTCCAAATGTCAAGGGAGTGGTGAATGAGTTAAAGTCTACTATAACAATTGTTGTAGTGAACAAGTTTCTTTTATCAACGATCAATAAAGGTAACAATCATAAGACATTGCATATTTTAAGGTATGTAGTCCTTAAAGCTGTCCCTTATAATGTGCCTAGGAAATTGAGCTATAGACTAGATGGCACATCACACACTTTTGTATGAGTTTTTTTGCAATTAGGGAATGGCCCTTCATAAGTTGCTTCAACTTTTTCTTTTTACTTATTTTATGTATGAACGTCTTTAAGGGGGTATGATGTAGGCTTTAGGAATTTCTATATCAAGGAACCCAAAGTCTTTTATTTCTCATAAGGTGCTGATAAAGTCCAAAGAGCAATATCCACCATTGCTTGGTCGACATTGTTTATTGTTAAGACTAGAATGGTATGTGATAACCTTTGAGCATCCAACCTTTATTCTGAATTAATTGAAAAAATCCTTGGAAAATGTTTTTGCATTGGATGATCTTCCATAAATCCAAGAATTTTACCTCTAACTATGAAATATGAATGTCCATGATTATCCATCTTAATCATATTCTACTCCTAAAGGTCAATGAAATGGGATCAAAATTCTATAATGTTATCTCATGCTAATGTATCTAGAGGGTGAGTTTACTTTGAGCACTCCAATTTCATAAAAGTAATGATGTCAAGGGCATGACCTAGCTAGCAAAGGCCAAATTGCATCATTAACAAAAGGATCTCGACATGTAGTGGCCCAAAAAGATGGCTACTAGCACAAAACTTGCCCTTCAATGGATCCTCATTAAGAGATTAACATTGTGTTCATTCTAATTACTAGACTCATAGAGTTTATTATTATTTTTACTTATTGTAGTTAGCTCACCATGTTAGGATTGACCATTTTCCACTAGATGTGGTAGAATTCTCTTAGGCTCTCTCTCTAGAATTAAACACTAATTCTTCATCAATAGTTACCACTATGGTAGGCTCTATTCTTACCATCAAAATTTGATAAAACAAAAGTTAAAAAGATTCATCACCAGAACAAAGGCCATCTGATTTGGTAAGTTATAATAAGTCATTAAGGTTCTGGACAAAAGCCTACATTGACCATTTTCCTAATAAAAGAATACCTTCTAAAGTTAGTGTTAGGTGCGTGTATTACTTTAGAATTATTACAGTTAGTCAAGTCGCATGTAACATCAAATAAACTATAACTAATTTGATGAGGCATTAAGAGAAGGAACAACCATGTAGCAATACACATTTGTCATGTCTGGTGATGCTCCATCAAGCAAGAGCAAATGCTCCTATGTCGGGATGCCATCCCTCAAGTTCCAAAACATTGCTTCTCAACAATGGCTTTCTTTAATGACAATTGTCCCTGGTGGGGAATGAAGATCAAAATTAGTCATTTCAAAAACTATGCTAACTGGGCAGTAGGGATGACCACGTGTTCATTAGCCTTGTAGAACACCAAGAGTTCTAGCAAAGTAGAAGTGTAGCATCAAATAAAATAATTGAATAGAACTTAGGAATTTGATTGAAAGAGCAAGCAACATATTAGCTTGTTTAAGAAGGTTCAATTATTTGACAAAGCCCTACACATTGTGACTGACCACACCAAGGGGTAGCCAAGTTATAAGAAGCAACAACACATAAACCCTCTCGTGCTCCAAAGTAATCTCAAGACAATCTAATCCCATTAGGCTATAAAGCTTCAATGATATAAAAAGAAAGAACAAAAGGTCAAATTAAGAATGAAGGCCTTATTTATCACCCACATGGCACAAAACAAAGAAAGGTCTACAAAAAGGACATAGGCATACAAATGATCCATATTGGAACTCACTGATAAAATAGCATTAAATGCTGAAAATTATTACACCTTCCAAATCAAAGATGTTCAGCATGACTCATGTAACTACAAAATGTTTTGTCAAACATCCATGATAAGAAAGAAGGCAAACTGCATGCTAAAATCTTGGCCAATCACCAAGAAAGACCATGTTAATTTCTTAAAAAAGTTATGATGCAACAGCTAACTACTCACATTTGTCAAGCCCCATATGTGCACACATTGGAAGATGCAGCACAGGGGTGAGACTTGACACAGCATGTTGCACCATGCAAAGGCAAAACACCCTTAACCAACACATTACCAAGTGCAACCTATACGACTTAAGTTTCACAATGACATCGACAAACATCATAATAGGTAAAGCCCAGACTGGCAAGCATGTTGTGACAGTTCCACGTTATACCATCTCAAGTCCCCATTAAAGAGGCTCCTTATTCTTACATTAGTAGTCCTAAGAGATGAAAATGGTCAAAAAGTGTTGCATTGTGGGCACAAAAGTCCACACACGCAAAGGATAAGGAAACAACACAACACATCACACCACGAGGGTAGAGGCATGGATGACAAAAACATTGCCAAGCACACATGGCATTACCATACTTTCACTACAACATGAGCAAAACCACCCCTCACAATGCCCTACAAAGAAGGAAAATTGTAGCAATTCAAACTGGCATAATGAATAGTCTCCCAATAGAGCATAACTCTATCCATGCACTAGTAAACCACAACACAAAAAGTAAAACAAAAAAGTACACTTTATGGAGCAAACCTGTCATGCACACAGGATGCTACAAGCCACACGCAAACTAGGTGTCACATGTGTGAATAGTACTTTAACGACAGCTAGGGATGAAGCTCAACATGTATAAACCCTTGTGTTGCATTGGATCATCCAACTTTTGCTTCACTATAGGCTACATGTGCCACACAATGACACTTGCTTATTTCATGTTATAATTTCATTAAGGATGAAGGCAAGTCTCCCATAATACATCAACTTATCCATGTGCTAACAGCCAACCATGCTAAAAATCCAAAGAGGATACACGTTGCAAGCCCCAACGATCACATGCATTGCTTGTAGTAAGGAGCACGTGTGCAGACTATCACATGCATGAATAATGCATTGTTAGGGCAACATTACACCAGAAGCTCTATAGCACGTGTAGCTATAGTATCATAAACTTAGGGGCACACCTAAGCATGCACTAACCATTATGCATATTATACCATCCAAAGGTTTCTTCATCATGGGTCATGCCATATTGGATAATCCCACTTGTGAATTGCATATTGCCATACTTTTGTCATCAAAAAGGGAAAGTATCCCAATAGAGCTTTACCTTATATAGGAGAAAGTATCTTATAATGCTAAAAATCCAAAAAAAAAGTTCTACTTTGTGGGCCCCATTAGGTGCATGCACAATGTTGTAGCAAGCTCTATTCTCTATAGTGCTTGACTAGGGGCACAACGAAGCATGCACAAACCCTTATGTGTATTGCACCATCCAACTTTTACTTCACCATAAACTGCATAATGCCATACATTGCCTATTTCATATTGCATATTGCAAAAATTTTATCCAGAAGGAAGGCAAGTTTCTTAATAGTGCATCACCTTATCTATGCATTAGTTGTCTAAAGGTTTAAAAAATACCTAAAATGTTACGCTGTGTGAACGTCACCAATCGCATGTAATTGATATCACTAGGTGCACGTCGACAAGTGGCAACACACAAAAATACTTTCCTACTATGCTTTAAAAATGTGCATTATCATGCAATCACACAATGCTATAGCACTACAGGTGTTATGTCACATGTGCAGCTATATTAGCATGTGGCCACAATAACATGTAGCTAAGGTGGCATCTAAGCATGCATATACTCTAGCTCATATTGCAACATCCAAATTTTGCTTCACCTCGAACCATATTATGACTCACATTACCTCTTATGGATTGCATATTATATTGATTCCATTAATGAAAAAAGAACTCTCCCAATCAGGCGTCATCTTATGCATGCACCTGCAATCCATAGTGTTAAAACTCAACAAAATGTTATTGTTTGTAGGCCTAACCTATTGTACACATAGAATGGTGTTATATATGCACAAACTGGTTGTCATTCAAGTGCAAAGTGCTAAAGCTTGCATAAGTCTTTTCCATGCAAGCGGATGCAACAATGTGTGAGTAGGTGTGAAACCCATAACGTACAAACCATAGTAAATGTTGTACCATCCAACTTTTGCTTCACTATGTGCCACACAATTTCCCTTATGGATTGCATGTTGTGACCATTCTGATAAGAAGCAAGGTAAGTCTCCTAATAGGACAACACCATATATTTTGTGAAAAGCTTGTGTTGCTAAAAATAATAAAAAATTGCATATTCTAGGCCCCCACCAGTCAAATGCATAGAATGCCACAAAGCTCACACTAGTGCGAAACACCTAATGCTCTACTACACTTACTGAAGCAACAACACATGGCTAAGGCCATAACCAAGCATGCACAAACCTTAATACATATTCCTCCATCCAACATCTACTTCACCTTGAGTTGCACTACGTCGCACATTGCCCCTTAAGGATTGTATATTGTGCTTGTTCTACAAAGCAAGAAGGCAATTTTCCAAAAAATGCATCATCTTATCCAAGTGTGAGCAGTCCACAATGCTAAAAATCACCAAATAGTTACACATTTTTTGTTAAACCAATCATGCATATCAGATGCCACTAGATTTCTATCAATTGATAGTCGTTTGGGGCCATTACTACAATATGCAATTCTTTATCTTGTGTGCATTGATAGCAGTGCATAGCCATGGTGCAACCTAGCATGAACAAAACCTAGTCCATATTGCACCATCCAACATCTACTTCACCATGGCATTCTCCATGCCTCACATTGCATTTGCAGATTGAATAATGTGACGATTTCATCAAGGAAGAATGAAAGTCTCCCAATAATGTACCTTATCCTAACACCAGCAACTAATAGTGCTAAAAATCTTTAAAACATTACACGTTTTAGGCCCCATCAACCATGCACATTTGTTGCCTCAAGGCATGCATGGACTGGTTGTAGTGCCCGTACAGTGCTCTACCACATGTGCAGCTATAGCAGCATAAGCATAAGGCCACAAGCCAACATGCAAAAACCATACTTCAAATTGCATCGTTCAACTTCCATTTTGTTGTGGGCCACACCATACTGCACATTACCTCGTACGAATGGCTTATTATGACAATGAAGTCCATGAAGAATGCAAGTCTCCTAATAGAGAATGACTTTATCCAAGCATCAGCAACTCATAGTGCTAATAATTCATGGAAAGGTTACACTTTGTAGTCCCTACAACTCGATTGCAAATGATGTCATAGGGTGGGCATGGACTAGATGCCAACCATGTAATTATAGTAGCATGAAGATAGAGCTACAAGTCAGCAATCAAAAACCTTAGTACATATTTCACCATCCAAGTTTCGCTTCACTACGGGACACACTTCAACATACATAGATCCTCTTAGATTGCAAATTATGACAATTCTATCAAAGAAGAAGACAAGTCTCTTAATGGAGCTGCTTCACATCCATGCCCGAGCAATAAAAAGTGATGAATAAGGTAAATTAGAACAACTATTGGTATCGCTTTAATAAAGGAAGCAAGAAAGTTAGAAAATTTTTTAAACCAACATCTTTGGAAATGTAAGGATGAATCTACTATGACATAGTATTGGATCTCATTAGATAATGATACTTTTTGGAGAAGGCAAAGTGTTATAACTCCTACATTCCACCATCCAACTTCTACAATAGCCAATGTAATGCATTTCAAACATGTACCTAGAAAACACTCCAAATGGCACAATGCAAATTACGTAGTAACATGTGCATATGGAAACACTCACAAACATATACCCATATGCACACAAATGCACAAATACACACACATGTATGCACGCACTAACACACACACATACACACATGCATATACACACATACATGCAAATGCACATGCACCCATACACACATCCACTACACACATGCATAAGAACACATGTACATAAGCACACATGCATGCACACACCCAAGCTGACATACACACATATACACATGCACACACACCTACACAAACATAGCCACACAAAAAGACACACACACATGCTTGCACATGCATATTGACACACACAGACACACAAGCATGCAAGTACACACATTCACATACAATTAAACCTACATGCACACCCACACATAAAAATGCACACACACACTCGCACTCGTGACGCTTGAGCATGCACATGGACAAGCACATACACATGCATGCATAGAGGTAAAAACACATCTGCACACACACAGATGCATGCACATGCAATCACACACACACAACTACATGTGCACACATAAACACAAGCACCATCATGTATGGATGCATATGCACCCTCACACATGCAAACACTCATACAAATGCAAAAAAAGCACATGCACTACCACACACACACAAAGATATACATAGGCACACAAGTGCATGCACAAGCATGCATGAACAAATATGCACACATATAGACATGCACATTTATGCATGCACACATAGAAATGCATACAAAAACACACACATACACATAGGCACATTTACAAACATGTTCATGCATGCACACACATGGATATGCATACAAACACATGGACACACATGAACAAACACACACAAACACAACCACACACCCACAATAGTACACATATTTACAAACACATACTCACAAACACAAACTCACACGTGCACACATGTATGTGCATGTGCAGCACATAGGCATACACATGCAAATGGATGAATACATACACACACAGATGCATGATCATATGCACACCCATGCAAACAGACATACAAATTCACACATGTACACATACACATGTACACATACACATGCACATACAGAGAAATACAAACATATGTACCCACACACACAAAAGCATCCACATAAGAGCATGTACACATAGCCACACACATGCACACAACATATGTGTACCCACTTACACATGTGTTCGTGTGCCCCTGCACACACACACACACATATTAGGAAAATATATATATGCACAAACAAACACATGCATACACACATCCTCTTCCCACACACACATAGATGCACATACACACATTATAAACACATAGACATGCACATACTCACACATACCTTTGCATGCTCACATACACATGCATGTAGATGCACACTCATATGCACAAACACACACACACAAAGAAACATACATGCGAATACTCACATAAGCACGTAGGCACACATGTACATACAATCACACGTGCACACATGGATGTGTACACACCAATCCATGCTCATGCATGCACTCATACATAGTGCACACAAACATAAACAGGCACTAGCACACATGCACATGTACGTACACACACACATGTATGCACATGCACACCCATCCACAAATGCCCTCACACAACCATATACTCATGCATGCACACTCACAAACAAACACACGCACATACACACACAGACATACACACAAGCACACACACCCTCATGTACACACATCCACACACTCGTACAAACATATGCACACACATGTACACACACATACACACACAAGTGTATACATATAGAAAAACAAATCACACATGCACACCCACACACTTGGACAGACACACAAATGCATATAGACATGCAAACACATGTGCAACCGCATAAACTTGCATGCACCCATATGCACACACACAAAAAAAAACATGCACACATACACATATGTACACAAACACACACATGCACTTGTTCAAGCACATAAACATATTCACACATGCACACATGTGAGTGCACAGACGTATGCAAACGTGCACATACATAGAGCCACACACGTGCACACACATATGCACACAAACTTGAATGTGCATATATACACATGCATATGCATGAACATGTTGACCCACACACATAGACACATAGACAGGCAAAAACACAATCACACAAATAATGGACATGCACACCAACACAAACATGCCCATACATGCACACTTATGCATGCACACACACAATCAAACAAATGTACAAACATGAACACATGCACAACTGCTCAGAAACACATGCATGCACTCACACATGTGATCTCATTTAAGCACTTACACACATGCACCCACACGTGCGAATGCACACTTACACAAGCACACACACACACGTACACACATGCACATATTCACACACACCTACTCATGCATATGCACACACACACACGTGCAACCATGCACACACATGCACAAACACACACACACAAATGAATATTTTCAAGCACACATAAACACACACACATGCACACACATGTGCACACCCCATGTAAACATACACATACATATATGCACACACACATGCACATGCACATGCATACACTCATCCACCCACACACATTCACATGCATGTTTGTGCACCCACATGACATAGACACACGTGCACAAACATACAGACAAACACACATGCACACACATGCATGCACCCATGCACACAATCACACATGCACACACACAGGGATGCTTGCACACATAGATATACACCTACACATCCACATGCATAAATGCACAAAAGCACACACACACAAATGCATATACATGCATGCACACACACACATATACACATCCACATACTCTCACACACACATGCACATATGCACCCAAACATGCACACAGACCCACACACTCCCAGACAGACATACATACTTGCACATACACACACACATGCACATAAACATATAGATACACATGCACAAATCACATAGAAACTAGCAAGCACAAACACAGACATACATACATGCATGCACACATACACACAAATACACACATGCACACACATAAGCATACATAAACAAACTTATGCACACACACACTCACACATAAACATGAGGACTCACACACATAGATGCACACAAAGGCACATATGCATACACACACACATACAAACACAAGTACATGAACACACAAGCACACAAACAAACATATAAGAACATGAACACACATTCAAGCATGCATATACGCACACACATAAGCACACATGCAAACATGCATATGCACATAAACACATTCACGCATGTGCACATGACCGTATATATGCACACATAATTGTTCACACAAAAACACATACACACACATATACACACAAATGAACAAACACCTATACAATACCACACACACTGACACATACTCACACACATGCACTCACACACATAATATCATGCATGCAAACACATGCACGTAAATATGCTTGTGGACACACTCTTGCACACACTCGTGCACACACACAAGTACACATAAACACATAGATGTGCACACACAAGTATACACACACATATATGTACACATGCATATACACCTACACACACCCACATGCACGCATGTGCACACTCATATACACTAACATGCACCCACACACATGTACACACTCACATATGCACATGGACACACACACATACATACATATGCACACACAGGCACACACAAACATATCAATGCATACACATACATGCATGCATGAACACACAGACCCACAACTATAGACAAATACACACACATGCTCACATGCACATCCACAAACACACACATGCAAACATAAATAAATGTAGATACACACATGTGGCACTCACACACACATGCAAACACATGCATGCATGCAAGCACACATCCATAAACATGGACATACACACACATGCAAACAAATGCATAGACACGTAGGAAAACATGCACATGCACACACACTAATACACACATGCATGCAAGCACACTTTTATGCACACATACAACCATGCGCACATACGTATATGCATGCATAAAATCTTGCACAAATAGGTACACACACACACTAGCATAGATAAGCACATGCAAACAGTAAGGTATACACTGACACACATACACATGTATGCACAAACATTCAGACTACATGTGCGCACACAAGAACATTACCCACACACACACACACAAAGGCATACATGCACAGTTGCATACACACATGCATGTAAGCATGCTGATTCATGCATGTACACCCAAGCACACACATGCATGCACATGAACTCACACAAATAGGCACACACATTAGCACAGAAATGCACATGCAAAAAATTGAGGCATGCACACTCACACTCATAAATATGCATACATACATGCATACACACACAAGCATGTGTGCATGCATGTACACATGCATGCACCAATACACATATACACTAAGACACATACAAGCACACACATGCACACATATGCACATGAATACACACACACAAACATATTCACATAGGAAAGCACACAAGCATGCTTGTGCATGCAAACATATACAAACTCACAAATGCTCAAACATATGCACAAAGAAACACATACACACATACACACACACACACTCGCATGCACGCGCACATTTACACACACATGCAAGGTCACACACACATACGAACACATACACATAAACATGAACACAAAATGTACATAGATCCACACACACTCATACTCAAGCTCACACAAACACACACATACATACATGGACATACACAAATACACACACACACACACACACATACACATAATCATGCACACACACATACACTTGCATGCATGAATCTATGTACACACATATTCATGCACACACATGCACGTATATAAACACATATATGCTCACATACACACACACACTTGCACTAACACATCCATGCTCACACAGAGATACACACTCAAGTGCACAAACACATATGCCCACACCCACTAACACACATAGACACAAATGCACATAGGCACACACACACACATGCACACATGAATGCTTTTATGCACACACACACATGCACCCAAAAAAGTATGCATGCTCATAAGCACACACAAAGACACACACACTCACATACAAACACACACACATACATGCACACACACACATGTAGGCATACACAAAGACACACTCACAATAACACACACAAACATGCTCACATGCATACATACACAAAAGCAAATGCTCACATATGCACACACGTAGACTCACACACAACCTCACACATGCTTCAACACAAAAACACATACATGCACACACACACATGTACACACTAACACATGAAACACAAGCACAAAAACACAAATGCACATCCATGCACACAACCACATGCACACTTTCACATGCACATATACACATGCATACAAACACACAAATATACACACACAAATAAAAGCACACACATGCCAAAAGGCACACACACGTAAACACACTCACACACACATTCGAATGCAAACTTGCATGTATTCACACACATGCACATGCATATGCACAAACAAAGGCATACCAATACACACATATAGGCATGTACACACATACATACACCCATGCACATGCACTCGAGCATGCATGCACATATAAATGCACACACAAACATATACAAGTAAACACATGCACACAAAAGCACACACACACATTCACATATGCACACAAACAAACACATGAACAAATGGATACACATGAAATGTTCAAATGCACAAAAACACGAATGCATATACATGCACACACAAACAGTCGCACATGCAAACATGCACACACCTAAAGTTGCAAATTCACACATAATCAAATGCACACATTAAAACACACACATGCACATACACACATGCACACATGCACACACACACACACACACACACACATGCACGTATGCACATACACATGCATGCACACATATATGCACTCACACACATGCACATACATGTGCACAAACACATGCATAGACATACACACACCCACACCTACACAAATGCATAAACATGCACACATACAAGAACTAACAAAAGCCCACACACATAGTTGCACACTTGCACAAAACCACATGTGGGAACATATGTACATGCACATATACACACGTGCACAAGCACATGCACCAGTTCATATACACACACATTGACACATGTGTGCATTCACACAAACGTGCACAAACATGTACATGTGCCCGAACACATGTAATTACATGCTTACATGCAAAGACTCATGCACCAACATATGCGCACACATACACAAATGCACAAACACATTAAAGCATCCACATGTACAGATACACACACATGTGCACACACAAACACATGCATACACAAATATACCCACACACAAAGTAACATAAACACACAAAATCTAATGCATACAAAAATACACACACACACACATGGACAAACATGTATACATATAAATATATGCACACACATGCACAAACACATGCAAAGATATAAACCCACACACACACATGCACAGACATGCATATAGTCACACACAAACACCCACATGCATGCATGTACACACATGTATATGCACAAAGTTGTACACACAAATGCAAACACACACACATACATACATACACATGCACACACATATACATACACACACCTATATGCAAAGACATAGACATAAAAACATGTTTAGACATGCACACACACCCTCACACTCACATGTATGCATGCACACACATGTAAACATGTGCACTCACACACACACACACTTGCACGAATGCACACACACATATTTACACACACATTAGCATGAATGCACACATATGCACTCAAAAATACAACAAACACACACACACACACACATGTACATGCATATGTACACCCAAGTGCACACAAACATGCATACACACATAGACGCATGCACCCACACATGCATAAAAAAATGTACACACACACACACACTCAAAGTTGAACACACACATAATTGAATGCACACACAAAAATGTGCACACGCACAAATGCACACGCACAAGTACACACAAACTTATGCATGTACACACATACACATACACAAAGACACCCACACAGAGCCACACACACACACATGCACACACACATGCATGCACTCACATGCACATATACACACAAATACACATGTACATGCACACAAGCGCTCATGCACATACGTATACACATGCACGCATACAATTGAACATATGCAAAGACAAATGCACACGCACATGCATGCAAACATACACACATGCATGCACATGTGCACACACTCACAAAAACAAACACTTACATATGCACACACTCATACATTCACACATGTGTGCATGCATACCAATACACACACACATACAGTAGTGCTTAAATGCTTGCATGCATAAACATATGTGTACACACATGAAAACATACATGCACTTACACACACATGCACACATAGAAGCATATTTTACACACACACACACACACACATTAACAATCTTACACCAACAAGCACACACATGTGCACACATGCACACACACACACATGTGCACATATGCACTAGCACACACACACACGCACATACAAATACAGATATATGCACACACACATGTGCACACACTTGCAAACATAGATATGCACACATTCACATACACACACAACATGTATGGATGTGCATATTCACACACTAACATGCAAACACACGCATGCATAAACTCACACATGTAAAAATGTGCACACACAAACAAACTTGCAGGCACACACATACAATGACTAATTTGCACATGCACTAATGCACATAGATATGTTCATGCTTGCAAACACATGTACACATACACAGACACACACATGCACACATGCACACACACCCACAAGCACACACATGAACTCATGCACATGCACACCCACTCATACAGTCACATGTGCACACAACTTACAAACATACCTGCACACACACACATGCACACGCACAAGTAAATATGCACAAGCACATGCTTACACACACACATGTGCACAAAACACGCATGCATGCACACAAGCAGACACATGCATACATAATGCACAGAGGCACACAAACAGTCACACATGCACATAGATGCATGAACACACATGTACACACATGCACAGACATATGCACACAAAAACACATATGAACACTAATGCATACACAAACACACACGCATTTACATGCATACACACCATGCACACATTTATGTACAAGCACAAAGACACACACACACATGGGCACATAGACATATGCACATGCACTTACATACACAGATGTGCATGTATAGAAACACATACAAGCATGCATGCACACATAGCCACACACACAAACACAAACACACAAGCCCATTCACTCACCCACACATGCATGTGCCTATAAGCACACACATCTGTGCACACATGCACACACACAAACACAAAAACACATACACCCACACCAACAAATACACCTACCACACACACATGCATGTAGGCTCATGCATACAAGCATGCACATGCACACACACACACATGTCACAAACATAAATAAAATGCTACACCTATGTACAGATGCACATGAACATGCACGACATATACACACATGCAAACACACGTGCACACATGCAAACCTAAATTTACACATACACTATCACACACACACACACATGCATAGGAACATGCATGCACATGTATAAACACACACAAGCACTTATGTATACATACAATCACACACAAGCATTTGCACACATGTATGAACAAATACATGTAGCGACATGTACTCGCACACACCCACACCCACACATATGCATACTGCACATATATTGCACACTTGCACACACATGATCACCTTGCATGCACATATACTCACATGCACACACAGATACACAAGTACACACACATGCGCACACATGCATATACACACACATACATGCATAAGAAAACATGCACACCCACAAACACACATGTATGTACAAACACATACACACATAAATACACATACACTCACACCCTCCCACACACACATATGTAGAGACATGCACACACCAGCACACACACATGTGCACAAACATGCATACATGTAGATAGACATATACACACATAAATATGAACAAAAACATGCACACAAATATGAACAAATACATGAACATGCAAATACCTGGACATGAACACACACTCACACCCATGCTCACACACATGCATGCAAACATATATAAACACACATGAAGACAAAAGCACATGTACACATACAAGCACACACATACACAGACACACACGCACACACGTGCACATGCACATGCATGTAGAGGCACACACATACGCATGTACACACATGCATGCACACATCCACACACACTTGTACAAACAAAACATACACATACAAACATGCATAAACATGTACATGCCAACCAAAGAAAACTCACAAATACTTATGTGCACTTGCACACACATATGCATGCAAACTCAAACACACATGCAAACTAAAAAATAGACATGCATACAAAGACACGCACTGGCATAAATAACCATATGTATAACAAAAATACACTTATACAAACATAGAGAAATAAATGCATGTATGCACAGACACACACACACATGCATATGCATGCACACAAAAACATACCCATGCACATAGACACACACACACACAAACATATGAGTACACTTACACACACATAATCACTAAAACACATTCACACACACATACAAATGCACAAGTACACACATAGGCATGCATCTACACACACATGCATGCACACACACACACACTTGTGCACACACGCTAGCACATATAAATATGTACACACATACATACACACACATAAGCCTTCATACACATCCATAAGCACATGCAAACATGCACACACACCCTGATGAACACACATATGCACAAACACACAAGCACACACATAAAGATTTACATGAATACACACACATGCACACTCACACATGCATAAGCACACATATGCATAGGCAGGCACAAAAACCCCCACAGACACACACACACACACACATTCATGCACACACATGCCTACATGCAAAAAAATATACACACATGCACATATATCGAGACAAACTCATGCACACACACGCAATAACATACACAAACAGGCAAAACTACACATGCACATACACACACACATGACAAACCAAACATGCACACAAATACGTAGCTACACAAATAAGCATGCACAACTACATGCATACACATACATACATATACATGCACCCACATGCACACATGTACATTTACACAAATATGTGCATGCACATACACACAGACACACACACACACATCAACACACACACACACACACAAGTATGAACACATGCATGCATAGACATAGAATCACATACACATGCACACACATACACACATGCATATGCACAAACACATACAAGATATGACACACACACATGCATGTGCACACATGCACACACATATGTGTGCACATGCAAACACATGGACACATACCTATACACACTCATACAAACACACATGCACATAGGTATGAACTTACACACCCACACAAACACACACAAATGTGCTCATGCATATACACATGTAGACAAGTATGCACAAGCACACACAAACAAGACCACACTAACACATGTACACATAGACACATGCATACTGATACACACACACATGCTCACATGCATGCACATGCACAAATATGCATACACAAACACACACACACCCAAATGCATGTGCCTACACATGCACACACACACATAGAAATGTATACATACTTATAGGCATGACACATGTAATCACGCATGCAAATAGACATGCATACATAAACGTGCATGCACATTCACACACACAGATGCAACTATGCACATACACACCCATGTACGTGTACCCACACACAAGTACGCACACACATAGATGCACACACACAACACTTGTACATGCATGTGTACATGAATACACATTCCATTGCACACTAGCACACATGCACACATAATCAGTCACATGCACATGCATAGGAGAACACATGCACATTGATGCACGTGCACACAAACACACACACACACACAAATGCATTCATACACACATGCACAAAAGACACACACATGAATGCACATTTTCTTGCATGAATGCATACATGCACAAATGTACAAAGACACATGTACACATGCACACATACACATAAGTTTGTATGCGTAAACACACACATCCACACTCAAAAACATACATGCACACAAAGTTGCATGCACACACACATGTATCCATATAAATGACAACATGCACATAAACATGCACACACTCCCACACACATACATGCAAGTACTCACACACATACATATACACATGCATGCACATACACTTGCATGCACACAGACATAGATACACACATAAACATAGGAACACACATTTGCATGCACAAGAACATAGAGACATACATAAACTTGTACACATGAACATACACATACACACATGCACAAACACACACATACACAAATGCAGACCCACACACGTGCACGTAGACATACACACACAAATAGGAATACAAACATAAGCACCTTCACACATATACATGCACATACATATACACACACACACAATCACAAATGTAGGCACAAACGCTCACTCACATGCAAGCATACACACATGCAAGCAAACAAACATGCACATACACACACATATTCACACACTCATGCATGCACATACACACATACACATGCATATTTATAGAAACACATGCACACACACATTTGCAAAGGCACATATGCATGCACTCAGACATACACAAAAGTACATAAGCACTACCCACACATGCAAACAGACACATATGTGCATAAGCACAAACAATGACACATGCGGGTAAAAACACACACACACACACATAAACACATGAATGCACCCACACACATATTTATACATGCATGCATGCACACACAAACACACAGATACATGCACACAAACACATGCACATACACAAGCATAAGTACACAAACAAAATAACACACACAAAAGCACAAACACACACATGCATGAACACACATACGTGCACTCACATGCACACAAAGACACACACACACACATATACACACATGCACGTGTGCTAGGAGACACACATTCCAACATAAGTGCATGCACATACGCATACACATGTGTATAAAATGCACCGATATAGGCACACATAGTCGTAAACACTGGCACACACATGTAAACAAAAATGCACACTCAGAGACATGACTGTACACATGCACACACATGCATAATCACATCCATGTACATGCACATGTGGACACAGACACATAAGCACCAATACACACACATGTGTCTATGTGCACATAGACATGCACTTGCACACACACTAACACATGCATGCATACACACACATTAACACCCACAGACTATAACGCACACATACACTCACACACAATCACACATGGACACACACATATACAAATGTACACATGAACACACGTTCACGAGCATGTATTCGTGCATTTATAGACACATCTAGAGATACTATCGCAAACACATAAACTTGTATAAATGTATGCACACACACATGCATATACACATACACATACATGTATGTATGCACATGTATGCATACAAACACATATGCACATATACAAATGCATGCACACAACCTCGAACACACATGTACACACACATAACCAACACACACACAGCAACACACATACACACAGACAAACTCATAAGTACACACACACATGTACACAAACACATGCATACACACATGAGAGCATATTCACATGCACAACCACACACATGCACACATATGCATGTAGAATAAACATAAACAAGTATGTACATGTATGCACAGAGACACAAACACATTACCACACACGCACACCCACATATGCACTCACAAGCATTCACAAATGCACACACATGTACACACACATATACATACACACACACACACACACGATCACTCACACAAATTTATGAACCAGCACTGACAGACTTACACACACATGGACACACACATGCATGCACCCATACACACACAGAAGCACCCATGCACAAATGCATGCTAGCACAAACAACCACACACACAACCACACGTACATGCACACATGTAAACATGTATATGCACACACGTAAACATGTACATGCACACATTCACACACACACAAATGCACACACCTATAAACACATAAAATATGTAGACATACACACACATAGATAGACAAAAAACAAATACCCATGCACATGCAAACACACACACATCCAAACTCACACATGCATCCATATGCACACACATGCTTGCATAAACACATACATGCACACACATACACACATGTACAATGACAGACATGCACACAAATACAAATATGCATGCATAGGCACACAAATGCACACACACACACTTGCCCATGCATGCACATGAACTCATGCACACATGTATGCAAATGAGCACACATGCACACAAGCACACACATATACATACATGCATGCACACACACCCCCTAACGCACACGAACACACACATGCACACACATATAGACACATGCATGCACATATAGATGCACATGAACACACACATGCTCATGCACACCTACACACATGCATCCACATATAGGCATGCACAACACAGATAACACTCACACACACTTGTGTATGCAAACTTACAGACACACACAAACACGCAATCACACTCATGCATGCATGTGTGGACACACACAAAATTATACACACATGTACATGCACATATGCACACACACACATGCACACACATACACACACCCACATAGACACACATATGCATGCACATGCATGCACACACAGGCATGTGCATACAAATACTCATGCATTCACACACACACACACACTTTCAAAAATGTGGGTATACACACACAATTAATCATGAATACAAACATCCACACATGCACACACACAAACACATGCAGACAAGCACACAAGCGTATGCACAAAAACTTACACAAACATGTACATAGACATTAACACACACTTGCATGCACATAATTACTCACAAACACATGCACATGAACACTTACAAGCAGACACGTACATGCACATGCACACCTTCACATGCATACACAAGCACACACGTGCACAAACACATGTACATACACACACATGAACACATACACACGTATACATACACATGCACACACATGCATGTATACACACATACATATACATGTAGAAGCACACACATAGGTGGACACATGCACACACATATGCACACACAAATGCATGTTTTCATGCACACACACAAAAAACATAAACCCACATGCACATATGTGCATGCATACACACACAACCATGTGCAAACACATAACATGCACATGTAAACACACACACGTAAACACGCACAAACCCCCCACACTCCCACACGTACTAATATATGCATGCACCTTTGCACCTACATACACGCACACACAAATATACACATGAGTGCAAGAATACACACACCAACACAACTCCCACCCTTCAACACACATAAGCACACATGCAAGCATGCACACACACCAATTCACACACATGTAAACACACACATGCATAGTTGCACATACACATGAACGTAGACATGCATACATGCACACCCACACACATGGAAACATGCATACACACTTGCATGCATGCACACACAAACACACACACACATGTACACACACACATGTACACAAACACATGCACACCCACACAAACATTAAGACACACTTGCACATACAAACATGTAAGAGCATACATATGTAAACATAGTCGCACAAACACACATGAGCTTGTACACATGTGTACACATAAGAAGACACACTCTTGTGCACACTTCCACACACACACATGTGCACACACATAAACGCACATCCACACTCGTGCATGTACACACCCACACACACAAACAACAATTTCCATACACAAGTGTGATCATACACAGACATGCACACATACACACACCTAGATATACACCTACTCACACACATAGATATACATTCAAACATAAGTAGGCACTTGCACATTCACATAAATACACATACACACATACACTCACTCATACACACATATGCACACATGCACACAAATAGAGAAACACATAGACATACACCCACACACACCCATAAATATAAACACACATGCACACATGCACATGTGCACAGACACACACATGAACACATCAGCACATGCACTAACACAATGCACACATGCATATAAACACAAAACCATGCACAAAGTTGCATGCATGCATGTAAGCACCAACACACACACGTGCATGAATATGCACCTATACACACATGCATGCACAAAACACACACATATGCACATAAAGTTGTGAGTGCAAACACACACACAAGCACACAAACGAATGCACACACCCACACATGTAGACACACATAGCCACATCCATATGCACATACACATACAAACATGCACATACACATGAGCACAAGCACTCACACTCACACACATGCACACATACACATGCACACTTAGGTGCACACATAGATACACACGTGTATACACACTTGCATAAACACACATGTGCATGTACACACACAAACAAAGACACACATGTGCACACACTAACAAAACACACATGTGTGCACATGTGTTGGTACAAACACATGCTTGTATGAATGCATCCACATGTATACATGCACATACACACAACTACACACACCTTAACAAATGAAGACACATGTGCACAATCATGTGCAAGCCAGCACACACACATACACTCAAGTACACATGCTCACACACATGCAAATACATGCAAACACACTCTTGCACATATGTACAAGTATACATATCTACACATAGGCATGCACACCCACTCTCACCCCCCCCACACACACACATAAACATGCTAATACGCATAACTACAAACACTTCTACTCGCACATACGCACACATGCATGCACACATTGGACATGTGCCAATACATGTACACAAATGCACATGAATATGCACACACACATACCCACACATGCCTATGTATGCACAATCACTCACACATGCACATACACAATCACAATCACACACACAAAAATACACACATACACTGATGCACAAGCACACATGCACACACACATGCATGCATGCACACACATACACTTATCCACACATGCACATGCATAATGACATAGACACATGCATTCACACATATGCACACTCATATGTATATGCACAACAGAGACATGTGCACACACACCCACACACTTACACTAATGTCTAGAAGCATACACACGAACATGTATACACATGCACATGTTCATAGACAAGTGCTCTCATGCAAACACATGTGCATACACGCATGTGCATAGTGATGCACACATGCATACACATACACACATACACATGCAAAGGCGCACTCATATGCATACACATAGGCACACAGATACTTGCATATGCACACATGCACAGACGTACCAATGCACACTTATGCACACACATATATGGACGCACACATACATAAGCACAAGCACACACATGCACACACACACACATGCACATGCAAGAAAACACACACACACCCAAATACTTGCACAAGCACACACACATGCATAAACACACACACATGCATAAACACACACACATGCATTCACACATCCACTCACACATTCACTATGTTTACATGCACACAAAAACTAGCACATGAACACAAAAACTTACACAAACACACACACACACACCCATACATGCACACAAGCACAAATGCACATACATACTCACAAGTACACACACAGGGATGTAGGTAAACACACATGCACAAGAGCACACATGCATACAAACACACTCTCATATGCACGCAAAACCAAACATGCACATGTGTACACATGCACACACACATTTACACACATATGTATAAGTAAACATACACATACGAACACATGCACATGCATACGTAGACATGTACACACATGAATGCACACATGCATAGACACACAAGTGTGCACACTCACACACATCCACGGACACACACAAATGCACACACACGTAGACATAAATGCATACACACACAAGCATGCACAATCACATGCATAAACACACACATGTGCCCACACACTCACCTACAAACACAAGTATGCCTCTGCACGCACATGCACAAATGAATATGCACGTGCACTCATGCACACCCACACTAATACACACATCCCCAATACATGACATACACCCATATGCACGTGCACACACATACACAGACCTACATAAGCCTGCACTCACACACTCATATACATAGGAATAGACACATGAAACACACACATGTGCACATGCATAGCCACACATACACAAGTTCACACACACACAAAAACATACAGAGGAACATGCACACATATGTACAAGCATAAGAACATGTATGCACACAAAGACACATAAGCTCATAGGCACACATACAAACACACAAAAGCATACACACATCCAAATGTGCTTACACACATAGACACATACATAGACATGCTTATGCATGCACATGCATAGAACAAACATGCTAGTGCAATCCCCCCCCCCACACACATAGTTAAAGGCACAAACACACATACACACTCTCACACATGCACATAACCACACACAAATGCACACCCACACACATGCATGCATGCACGCATGTACACAAATGGATGCATACGAGTACACTTGCATGCACTCATAAACAAACATAAGCACACACTTGCACACATGTGCAAAGATACATATGCACATAAATATGCACAAGTATATGTAAACACACACATACACATCCACACATAAACACATGCACACACACACCTACATGCATACTCACACATACACACACAAAAACACTTATATACACACACACACTGACATATGACCACTCACCCATAAAGACACATACACATATACATGCACACATGCACTTGCATACACTAGCACAAGCATACACACACACACACAACCCTAAACACACATTCATGAATGTATGCACACAGCATCTAGTCATGCACACACAAATGTGCACATATATACACCTACACACTCACATACATACACACACATAAGAAAAAATGCACACGTGCATGCATACATGCATACACACATGCAAGCACACAAATTCATGCTCACATATATGCATGCATGCATAAAAAGCACACAAACATATGAACACACACACAAGGACATGCACTCACACAAACATGCAAAAGTACTGCACAAATATGCATATGCATAAGCACACATGAAAAAAATAGAGGCACACATACATATGCACACACACACACATGCATACACAAACACAAACAAATATATATACACATATAAGCATGCACACACATGCACATGCACACTTACTCATACACACAAGTGCACATACACACACTCACATTCACATTTGGACATAAGTATGTAGACATGAGTCCATGTGCGTGTAAGTAAGCACATATGCATAAAGGCATACACACAAGCACACTTGTGCACACATGCACCATATCCAAACACATGTACAACACACACACACATACAAATGCTCTCATGCACACATATGCAAAAATACGCACACACATGTACGAACCCATAGGCTCATGCATTCACATACATGCACACACCCACACACACCTGTACATGGACACACATATGTACACACAACCACACACTCACTCCCATTAAAAAACAAACACACGCATACACATACGATAAGACATACACACACACACACATGCACATACACACACACAAGCATTCACTCAAGTAGACACACACATTCACACATGCAGCCCCCGCAAAACACACAAAAGCACATAGACACAAACATATGCATTTACAAACAAGCACATACACACATGCACATGAACTTACATGCACACATGCACACATCCATTTAAATAAAAAATACTCACAAACACACATGCACAAACACATGCACATGCACACGAACATATGTATACACAACTTTGAATAGACATAGATAAACATGCATGCACATATACACATGCACACACAAGCACACACACACACACCCATGCACAAACACACACATGCACTCAATCACACATGTGAGGGCAAACACAAGCACAAACATGTAGATAAACACAAGCACAAAAACCCATGTGCACACACATAGAGACACATACAAATAGTATTACACACACACATGCACAAACATACATAAGTGCACAAACTAGCACATATGCACATGCACACATACACAAGTGCACTGAATACACACACACATACACACACAAATGACACACATACATGTATGCAAAAACACACACATAAACATGCCACATACACACAAATGCACAAACACATACACACACATACATATGCATGCATGCACATGCACACAAGTATGCATGCAATGGATTAAGTGCATGCACGCACACACGCACACCATAGGCACACACACATATATATGCACACTCAACCACACATACATGCACGCACAAACACAAACACAAACAAGCATAAATATGCATACATATATGTGCAAACATGCATAAACACCCATGCACACCCATACACACAAGCACACATAGATGCCCATGCACACACACTTACCCATGAAGACATGAAAAAATATGCACACACACATTCACATGGACATACATGCACAAAAATAAATATGCACAAGCACACAAGAACACTCACAAGCATATACACATGCACCCATACACACACATAAGCACACACACAAACACACGCGCTCATGTCGCACAAACTCACACATGCACATGCATATACACATATATACCAACACATCTAGGAGAGAACACACACATATAAATACATGCACATGTGCACACACACATGCTCATACATATGCACACATGTATGCAAACACACACAAAAGCATACAAACATGCACACACACACTTGCATACTAGCACACATACATGCATACACACGTGCACATGCACATACATACATGAACACACGCACACACATACATAGGTAGACACACTCAAAAACATATCCACATAACATGCACACACAAAGACACATGCACTTACACACACACATGCATGCACACACACAAACACCCACACTCACACATAAACACACGAACCCACACATGTGTGCACTCATATCCAAACACAGACATGAACTTACACATGCACACACACACACATACACATACACACACACACTAATACACACACACATGCATACACACTTGCACACACATATAGTAAAACATACACACATGCACACACACTAACACATGCACGAGCACACACTCACAAGTGCAAACACACAAACATGCATATACACATGTCCATGTGCACATGCATGCATTTGCACACACACATGCATCCAAATACAATTACACCACACGTGTGCATAGCACAAAAAAACATGTGCAACTCGTGCATGCATACGCACACATGCACACATATGGACACACATGTAAAAGCACAGACAAACATAAGCTTGCACTCTGACATGAGTGTATAGCACAAAAGTATTCACACACATGTGTATGCACATACAAGCACATGCACACGTATAGATGCACATATTGACATTTACACACATTTGCATGTGGCCACAAAGATGCACATGCACATACACACATGCACACAAGCACATACTCACACACATACACCAACACAAATACCTAAACCCACACCCATACTTTCACTCACTCATAGTACACACATACACATGCATACGCACACATAAACACACATGGATACACACATGCTTGCATATACACACATGAGTGCATAACACACAAAAGTATGAGCATGCAAACTCATGCACAAGCAAAAATGCACACATGTACACTCACATATACTATTACATATACACATAGATGCACATGCACACAAACACACATTCACATACACAACACAATCGCACACACCAACACAAACACCTAAATCCACACCCACACATGCACTCATGCATGAACCCATGCACACATGCATGCATTAATGCACATACACATGTATACACACATGCATAAATACATGCAAGCACAAGCACAGACACACACATAACCACACACATGTTGACATATTCACACACATATGCAAACGCATGTGCACACACAAAGAAACGTACATGCATACACACATATACACACTCACACATAAAACACATGAACACACATATGCATCTGGATAGACATGCACATGTGTGCTAATACAAATGCAAACACACACATAGGCAGACACACTAAAAGGCACGCACATGTTCACAAACAAACACACGTATGTATAGGCCCACACATGCATGCATACACACACACACAAATGCACAAGCACATGAACACATGCACACACACACACCTACGTGCACGCACAAGTGCTTATACACAAATACAAACACACATACACATGCACACAAACATGCTTACATACACACACATAGAAGTATGCACAAAGCCACACACATACATACACAAAGATACATACACATATTGCACAAAAAACACATGCTCACACTGTGCACACATATGTACACACACACACACAAATAAAGACATGTACACACACCTATAGACATGGACATAAATGTACACACACGTACGCACACATGCATACACACTTGCATGCACACTCATTTGGACACACACACATGCAAATCCATGCTTACACAAATGCACATGCACACACATAAACACACCCACACACACACACACACTTGCACAGACATGCATGACAAGCACACGTGCACACTTACACACACATGCATAAATATAACACACACACATACATGCACATGCACATGCACACACACACACACATGGAAAGATATGCATGCACAAAAACATGCAATCATTCGCACACAAAAGCATAAAATCACATGCCTTTGCACACACACACTTATGCACATGCATGTACACACACAGCCCTAGATGCACACACAAACAAGTCCACATACACACATAGTTTCAAAAAAGTGTATATGTGCGCATAGACAAACACATACACACAAACATGCACAAGCACACACACACACTTGTACATGCACACAAGCACACACACACACACGTGCATGCTGGTGTGTGCTTAAACTCACATACACACATGAACACACACAATTCTACACACATGCACGTACACGCACATGCACACATACACATATGCACAAACATAAGCAAGGAGACAAACATGCATGTGCACACACATGCACATACACTAACAAACACACAAGTACACACATGCACACACTCACACATACACATGCACATGTACACACATGCTCACACTCACACATGCACATGCACACACACATGCATATGAACACATGGGTACACACACAAACTGATGTAGTCGCAACTACAAACACTCATTCACACACACATGTGTGCACACATAGACATACACATGCACAATGCATACATATACAAACACACACATACACACACACAACCACACACAAATGGACACACACAAACAACATACATGCATACACACATACATGCTCACACTAATAAAACATATAGATACACAAGCACACAAACAAATATGCACACATATATACATGAACATGCAAGCTCAAGCACACACATGCACACTCATTTGTGCCTATATGCACAGACACACACACATATGCATAATCACGCTCACATGCATGCATAAGCACATACATGATCACACACAAAACACACACTTGCATGCACACGCGAACACACGCACACATATGCACATGCGCATGTGAACACCCAACAAATGCACATAAGTGCACACACAACACATACAAACACGCACACACCTGTGCGTGAGCATTAACACACAAATGCATACACACATATGCACATGCACACATGTACATGCATGTGCACATACAAGTAGAAACACACATGCAAATGTGAGCTTGCAAATATGTGCATGAGCACATACATCCACTCACACACACACACATACTCCCACATGTTGGTTGCATAAGTGGATGACTTGAACACACATACACAAGCACACATGTCCAGACACACTTAAAAATGCACATTCACGCACACAATCACATGAACCCATGCATCCACATGCACATGCACATGAACACACACATACACATATAGATATCACTAAGCAGATACACACACATGCACATGTACAGGAGCAAGCACACATGCACACATAGGATCACAAATATGCAAACACAAGCTCAAACACATTCACATGGACATGCAAAGAGAAATGCACATGTCTACACACACACATTTACTTACATGCAAAAGTATGCACAAAAAGCACACACACATGCATAATAAAGCACATATACAAAGATACACAAACACATAAACAAGCACAAGCATGTGTACACACACAGACACACATAGATAAACATACACACATATGCATATGAAAGGACAAGCACATACAAACATACACATGCAAACATGCAATCACATATAAAATTCACAAACAAACACATAGAAACATATGCACACACATGCATAAATACACACATAGATGCACACACACACATACATGCATATGGACACACAAGCTCACACACACGCATGCACATGCACACACACAAACATACAAATACATGCACACATAGACACACATGCATGCACACGTATACACAAACGAACGAGCATACACACATGCACACATGCAAACATGCACATATGCATTCATAAACTCACATGAACACACATGCATGAACACACACACACATGAACTCATAGGTGCACAAATACATGGACACACCCACAACCAAGCATGCACACACATGTGCCCACATAAATACATATAAGCACCCACATACAATCACACTCCTATGCAAGAACAAACACACACACACACACATACATGCACACATATGCACACATGCACACCGCGCACACACACACACACATTAGTACACATGTTACAAAAACATAAAAAAGCACACATGCACAAAGTCATGCACACTAACACATACAGCACAAACTCATTCAGATATGCACACACACACACACATGCATACACACTCACACATGCGACACACAAACATTTACATATGTGTGCGAGAACACACATGTAAGAACACACACATAAAAACACACAAATGTATTCACACATACACACACACAAACATTCACACACACACACACAAATGTACTCACACATTCACTTGCATACATGCATGCACAAGCATACACATGCAAAAATACATGCATATGCACACACACACACACATATGCACATGCACCAATACATACACACACACACATGCACATGCACACACAAGCACAAGCCTACAAAGATGCACACATGGCCACGAAAAAGCACATACACATATGCATGAATAAACACATGCACACATGCATACACACATGAATACATAGAAACAAAAACACATGCACACACAAAATAAGTAATGTAGAAACACACCTAAGCATACACAAACTCACACACATTCACTTAAACAAGCACACACTCATCCACACAAACATTGGTGTGCACCAGCCCATACACATAGGCACGCATTACCTTGCACATACACACATGCACATGCAGACATACGTGCACAAGTACACACTCATAAAAACACTAAAACTTGTACACACATACACACACACACACATGAACACTTGCACAGACACACATGCATGCACACGTGCACAAGCACAAGCTCACACACATACACAAATGTGCACGCATAAATACATGTTCACAATCATGCTCAAGCATATGCACACACATGCAAATAAACATGCACACAAACAAATAATAACACATGCTTACACACACATGAACACACACACACACACATCATCATCATTATATATACATGCATGTATATTTACACACACATAGGTTGGCACGTAGAGATATAATATCTCATACAAACTCATGCACATCGACATAGATAAACACATATGTTGCCACACAACCACATGCACACACACATACACACACACACATGCACACACTTTCATGCACACACACACCAACAACCACAGATGCATACAAAAATAAGCAGAAATATACACATGCACACACATATACACACATACAGAGAAATGCATGCATATACACACATGTAGGGAAACACACATGAACACACATGTGCATGCACAAACAAGCAAAAAAAATAAGCACACTCACATAATCACATGCACAACACACACGCAAATGCACACACACTCACACATGCAAACACACAGCACATTTGCACTCTAGGCACACATGCATTTGTGTAGGAACACACACATAGAACCACATGCATACACATACACATGCACACACACACACACATAAGAACATTCACAAGGACACACATGCATGGATACGCAAGCAAAAGAGCACACATGCAAACACACATAGGCATACAAACATGTGCATATGGAAACACTTGCAAACATATACCCATATGCACACAAATGCACAAACACACACACATGTATGCACGCACTAACACACACACAGACACACATGTGGATGCACATCCACACACACATACACACACAATCATACACACCTGAACACACACTCACTCATACACACGCACAAGAACACATGCACATAAGCACACACCTATGCTAGCACACAAGCACACACACTTAATGTGCACATGCAAACATATGCACTCACATTCACACATCCACACCCACATCTACACACATGCATAAGAACATATAGCCATACACACACATACCCACAAATCAACATATGCACACATACATATACGTGCACACACAAACACATGCATGTACACACCAACACCCATACATGCATACCTAGACACACACACATACACTCATGCATGCACACATACACTAACATGCCCACAAATTAACACACACATCCATACACATATGTACACATACAAACACACACACAAGAAAAAACATACACACACATGCATAAGTACACCCATGCACACATATGCACATGCACATGCACATGCAAGCATACTCATGCACACATGCTCACATGCATTCACATGCACATACATGCATTCGAACACACACACACACATATATATGCACACACAACTACATACGAATCCATGCACAATTGAACACAAGCACACATTCACATGTGCATAACTCTGTCACATAGACACACTCATGCATACAGATACAAGCCATACTGGCACCTAGACTCACATACCATCACACAAATGCACACAAGCACACATAATACACACACAAGAAAACATGCACACATTCACACACACACACACACGTGAACATGCAAGCATACATACTTGCACATAGTCACACTCACCCATGCACATGCATTAGCATGCATGAATATGCATGCATGCACTTATGTAGACATGCACGTATGCTTGCACACACAAATGCATCCACACACATAGGAACACATAAATACATAAGTATACACACATCCACACCCATAGGCACATACACTCATGCTCACAAATACATTCACATGAACACAAAAACATATGTAGACACACATCCACATGCTCATGCACACATGGTATACACATACACACAAGAAAATGCATGCACACACAAAAATAAACATGCACCTACATACACACAGATGCATGCATAGACACACACACACAAGTAAACTTGCACACACACAGACACACGAATGCTCACACACATACATACTCATACACACACACAAGCATGAATGCTCATATACCTACATGCATGCACACACCCACCCATATACACACACACAAGCGCACACATACAAAGACACACACACACATGCAAACAAACACAGACAGTCACAAACACTCACACAAGCACATACACATGTTTGCGCATACCTACTCACATGCATACGTGCAACCATGCTAACACATGCACCCACACACGTGTACACATGCATGCACATAGATGCACATGCCTAACTACACACATATACACCAACAAACACGAATACAAATATGCAAACACACATGCATGCACACGTATAAAATCACACATGCATAGACACTAACACACATGCACAAACATGCACACGCATGCAAATAAACATGCACACACACTCAAACAAGCACACTTTTGCACTGAGGCATACGCAGACACACGTGCACACATTCACACAAACAAATGCAGAAGCATACACACATTACCACACACACATATACACATACCTTAACACTCAAACATGTATACCCAAACACACAAATGGGTACACACATGCACACATGCACACATGCACACATGCACACATGCACAAATACATAAAGACATATACAAGCACATACACAAACTTCCATAGAAGCACACATGCACACATGCATACATAAACTGACTCACAAATAGACCCACATATACACACACACACAAGCCAATGGATACACATGCTCATACATGTACACACTCGCATCCACACACACACACTTAAACATGTAGATGCACAAACACGAAAATACATATACACGAAAACACACACTTGCATGCACATGCACACATGCACACACTTGCACATATATAGGCAAACACACTCACACTTACACAAACACAAATGCACACACACATACATGAATAAATACAAGCACACACACACATGCACACACACATATCCACACAAGCACACACACAAAAACACATATATAAGCACAAAAACAAACATGCATACACACATACACACCCACATGCATAGAGACACACATGCACATGCACCTGCTAAAGTACAAACAAACATACACATACAAGCTCACATACATACATACAAATACAGATGCATACACAAGATCACGCATGTACGCATACACACACCGACATGCATGCACACATATATGCAAATTCAACACACATACATAAGCACACACAAAAACATATGCACATGCATGCACACGTGCACATGCACAATCACATACACGTACACAAATCGACACACATATTTTGTACACACAAAAAAATACACATGCACACATGCTCATGTGCACACACAAGCACGAATGTACAAATGCACAAACACAAATGCAAACATCTACACATAATCTTCCACACACCCACACAAGCATGGACACACATGCACACACATGTGGATGGACATGTTGACAACCTACACACACATGCATGCATACATTCATTCACATACACACATACAAGCATACACATGCACACCTATGCACTCAAACTCACACATGCACACACATGCATAGACACATGCACACATGCACATAAGAAAAGGCACACATATACACACGATCATGCGCATGCACACACAAGCAACATGCACGTGTAAACACAACCACACATGTAGAAAAAAGACCAACACGCACAAACATGCACACACACACACACACACACACCCATGTAGACAAATACGAAGACACACATGCATGTGCATTCACACAAATAACCAGACATATACACTTGTAAAAACACACACACAAAACCATTCATGCACACACATGCATGCTCACACATGTGCAAGAACACAAATGCACAAACAATCACTCGCACAAACAAAAACACATGTGTGTAAGCACATGCATACATACATGCACATAAGCTCTTACACACACATGCATTCACACATGGACTCAAAGCCACACACACAAATTTAAACAAAAAGGCACGTGCCCACACACACATGCACACTCCCACATATATAAACATGTGCATGCATGCACACATATGTGTGACCATATATAGTTATATGTGTTCATATACACATATACAAACATGTACACAAGCACGCATGCACACACACACCACAAAAAATACAATCCCACACACAATCATGCACAAACACATGCACATACATACATCCACACTTGTGCACCCACATGTATAAACATGCATGCACACTCACATGCACACATGCAAAGACATAGAAGAATAGATACATACACACACATGCATGCACACCCACACACTTGCACACACCCACACATACCTATGCAGAGTACACACATGCTTGTCCACACACGTGAGCTAGTATATGCACATACACACACATACATGCCTACTAACATATGTACAAATGCACACACTCACAAACATGCATATGCACACACACAAATACCAACACAATCACATGCACATGAACATAAGCACACAAGCAACATGCATTCATCCACACATAAGCAAACATACAGACCCATACACATACACACTCACACATACAAACAAGCACAAACATATGCAAACACACACTCACACACAAAAACAAGCGCACACATGCACACACACACACACATACACATATGTGCACCCACACACAAAACATGCACATGCACACATATGCACCCACACTCACAAATACATGCACATACATAAGTACACATGCATGAACACATAGTGGCTCACACAAAGTACACAAACATGTGCACACACACAAACATGTGTGCACATGAATGCACACATATTTAAACACACATGCACACCAGCACACACACACACATAAGCACACTCATGCACATAAACAATCATGTGTACACACATATTCACAACCACAAGTATGCACAACACATGCACACACAAACACACACTCACTAATACATGCACAAGTACACACATAGGCACATGCATTCAAAAGCAAACCTGTACATACACACAAAATGCACACATATACATGCTTCCAAACACACTGATGCATGCATTCATACACAAACAATGCATGCATACACTCACATAGACGCACACAAATGCACACATATGCACACTTCCCTGAAAGCTTTCCTTCATTCAAAAGGAGGCCAAAAACTACAACTACAATTGTCCTCTATGGAGGATCAAAAATAAAATCAGACAATAATAGCTTCAAGAGAGGCTCAGGGAGGGGCATTCCCCAGCCCCAAACAAAGTATGAGCGGCAGGCAGGACGCGCAGCCCAATCTGCCGGCACGTTGCCGTCTCTTTGGATATGCATAATAGTAAGCGCGTTGAGTTCCCGAGCATACAGAATTGCCATGGAAAATAAACCTCCCGTGGGAACCTGAGTGAGGGTCGTGTGCACCTCCTGCATCGTAAGCATATAGTCAAATTGGATCTCAATGGCATGAAACTCCGAGAGCATGGTCCTCGCCAACTCATGAGCCTCTAGCATGACCATACTCGCCTTAGAAAACACTTTCCTTCCGATCACCAGCAGAGGTTTCCCCATGTGATCTCTTGCCACCAATCCAGGCCCGCTAGATCATCACCAATAGCAGCGTTGCAGTTAATTTTAACCCATCCAGTGGGAGGGGGAACCCATTTTTGGGCTACCATCAGCTCAGGTGAACTGTACAGGTTCCCACAGGACTTGGATGGGGGAGCTTTGCAGAGCATCTCGTCCTCAATCAGTAGCTTCCACAAAATCGTGCTATAGTTAGGCATTCCTTCGTTGTGCACACTTCCATGCACATATACTCACATACACACACACATGCTCATACAAGCACACTCATTCCCACACACACAAAACGACATGCACACATCCACCCCATGCATGCACATATGCACTAGCACACACACACACATGCATACACATTTACACATGCATGCTCACATACACACATGTGCATGAATCCATATACTCATAGGCACATGCACATGAACACATGCATAAATGCACATACACACAAGACATGTTTGCACACACTCACACATACAAACGCACACATAATGAACACACACAATTACACAAACCCACACATGCACATGCACATCCACACACATAAACCCTTATAGACTACACATACACATGGACATGTAGATAGAAATACACATAGAGATATGAAAACATAAACATACACATGTGCATAAACAAATACACATACGCACACACACTCATGTACATGCAGGCACCCATGCACATGCACATACATGCATGCAAATACACACACATGTACACAAGCTCACATGCACACACATGCACAAAATCATACATTGAACCCCTATGCACACACTCACATGCACGTACACATGCACACACACAAACATGCTCAGACCCATACACGCATAGACACACAAGTACCTACACGATCATACACAAACAGATATGCACATACATGGCACACATGCATGTAGAGAGACAAACACGCATAAACACATGTGCATGCACACACATGCATGAACACACGTGCATACAAACACGCACATGCACACACACACACATGCACTCACATACACACATGTGTGTGTATACACATGCACACATACACACAAGAACACAAAGGAACAGTCACACTCACACCCATGCAGATGCTCAAACACACATGTTCAGATGTGCATTTATACACACGCACATGTACTCTTGCACGTGAATGGCTACACATACAAACAGACAAATACATACACACACACACACACATGCACATGCATATGTACTCGTACAGACACAAACAAGCTCACATGCATGCATACAAATGCAACCAAGTATACAAGCATGCATACGTGCATACAACAATTAGCATATGCACACACACTCCTACACCCACTCATAAGCACACACACACATCGATGCATGCACATACACACAAACACACATTCTCACTTACATGCACACACATTTACACACATGCACATGTAAACACGCACACATATACATGAATGCATGTGGACAAGAACACATGCATGCATCGATACACAAAAACAAGCACACATACATGCATGCACACACACCCACACACATAGATATGCATGCATATACACACACATACACACATGCATATGCACACAAATACACTCACACCAACAAAAACATGCACACAAACATGCACAAGTACACATAAGCACAACATACACATGCACACTGAAACATATGTTTGTGCACACACACTCACACATGTGCTCACACATACACATGCGAACATGCATAGATGCACATGTAGACACACACACATAACCATCCACATGCTTACACACTCACATGCACACACATTAACACACATGCATACACACAATCATACATGTACACATTCACATATATGCACACATGCATAAGGATATACACAAATGCATGCAAACACATGTAGGCACCTACACACACATGCACACTCCCACACACTCATTTATATGCACACACAAACATGCACTTACACATACATTCTTACACACGCACATACACATAGAAACAAACACGTATATGCGAACACACTCATGCACACATGGAAGAACTTACAAATATGCACACACGTGCACCCCACAAATCGACACACACAAATACAGACACACGAACACCCTTATGCACAAAAAGATGCACAAACATGCAAACATGCTTGTACAAAAAACATGCATACATGTCTGCACATATGCACACAAGCATGCATGTACAAAGATGCACATATGTGCACCCACATAAATACTCACGCATAAACACACACATAAACAAGCATGCAACACACTTACACAAACAAGCACACACTTGTGTAGACATATCGAAGTATACAAACATATGCAAACATAAAGGAACACACACATGTGTAGACACATGCACAAGCTTGCCCACACATGAGCACAAGCTCACTCATGCACATAAATACACACATGCCCAAACATGTACACATGCTCAAGTATGTACATACACATGCAAATATACTCACACATACACGTAAGCACACACACACACATACTCATATGCACACAAACACACATACACACACATACATATACAGTCAAAGAAAGGCATGCAAATGCATACACACTTGCAAAAATACACTTGCACACATACATATTGATGCAAACACAAACACAAACACACATGCATACACCCACAATGGCACAGACACACATGCTCACATGCACATACACACACATGAACACACAAATACACATGCACACACACATATACACACACATGCACACATATCCACACACTCACCCCTACACATACGTACAACCACACGTACACAACAAATGCACACACACACACATGTGGACATAAGCATGCACCCATACACACATATATAAACACAAACACATGTATGTACACACACAAAAATATGCACACTTGCATGCACATGAACACACACACACACACATGTATATGCACAAATGCATGCACAGCTTCAGTCACATACACAGAAACTCACACACATACACTTATATGCATATGAGCAAACACATACACACACAAATATGAACACACATAGACTTTGAGATATGCACACACATACACACACAAACACAAACACACACACACACAAACACAAACCAAGCACTCATATGTATAGGTGCACATAAGGCCCTTCTTATGCACCCATGCACACAAATAGACCCTCATGTAGGCATGCTTACACACATCCATAAGAACACTAACAAATATGCTCACACACATAGACACACCCACAGACACACACATGCACACACAAATGCAAATGTACACACACAAAGATACATGCATACATGTGCACACAGATGCATGCATTCAAACAGGCACATAAACATGCATGTGTGCACACAGTCACACACACACACACATGTATACAGATGCACACATATGCATACACAAAAACATATTGGAATACACACCAACCTAAAGGTATAAGTATATGCAAACACACACACATGTGCACCCATGCACACTTTAGTGCATGCATATGCATACAATAACACATAACTATGCATAACAATGAACACAAAAATGTATGCACATGCATATGTACACACACATAGACACACCACTACACACATGCACAATCACACACCACATGTAGATGAACAAAGCATAAACATGAACATCCACACACATATATGGACATACAAACACAACGGAAGTTGCACACTCACACATGCACCAAAATACACACACACACACACACATGCATAGACACACAAACACAAACACCCACACACATGCCCACACTTGTGATCATGGGAACACACATGAAGACAAACACACACACATACACATGCACTCATGTACCCATGTACACACACACACATTGACACAAACACCCACACATATGAAAATAAATACACACACTTCTATATGCATGACCACTCATAAACACTTACATACATATAACACAAAGACATGCCAACACACACCTTAACATGGATACACACACACATGCACACATACACGTACACATGCGTACACCCACACTCACATGTGCACACATGCACATATGAACATGAAAAAATGCATAACTACACACACACATACGAACATAAATACACACACATAGGAAAGCATGCATGCACCCACTCACACAAGCATAAAAACTTACACATGCATAAACAAACACATACACACACACACACACTCACATCCATGTGCATGTACAAACTCACACATGCATGCATACACAGGCTCACACTGACACACTCATATGTGTACTTATGTACACACACATGTGTGCACACATGCACACACATATATAGAAAAAAATAAGCACACAAACATGTACAAGTTCCTAAAAAAAGCACATACATATGCACACATAACACACACACACATATACTCACACATATGCTCATACACATACATGCAAACACGCATAGAAATTAATAGAGTCATATACACATGCACACGCACGTACTCTCTCTCTCACACACATAGACAGATGCATCCATGTAGACACAAACATGCACAAATACACACATGTACACATAGACACTCATACGTAAATGCATACATGCATGCATGCATGCACACCCTCATCAATACAAATGTACACACAAACATGCAAATCACACACATTTATACACACATACACATGCATGCACTTTAACACACACCCATGTGCTCACAACTACACACTCACACAGACATATATACATCACACCCACCCATGCACACACATGCATGCAAGCACAAGCATAGGTAAATGCACATGCAAGCACTCACACAAAAATGCACATACACTAGCACAAGCATGTATATGAAAACACAAAGAAACAAACACATTTGCACACAAATGCATACATACACGTACACACACACACATGTAAATGCATGCACACACAATTGGACACTCACATGCACTCACACACTACCACATGCTCACACACGCAAATGCACACACAAACACACAAACAAGTAAGCACACATGCATGTGCACACACATGCACCTAGACACACAATACACTCATAGACACAAGAGCACACACATATGCACAAGTACACACACACACATAAACATGCTCACACATAGGAATGGACAAATGTGCCTACACCTATACACACAAATGCATAAACACTTGCACACAAACATGCACAAACAAACATTTGCACACACATACACACACAAATGCACTTACACATGCATGCACACAAGTACATGCACACCCACACACAGCCACACACACATGCACAACACACACACATTCTCACATGCACACAAACACACACACATGTGCACACACAAACACACTTGCATACACAACCACACACACACTCACACACACATATACACATAGCACACACACACACATGCACTCATGCACAAAAACACACACAAATATGCATACACCAAAACAAACACACATATAAAGAAACACACACACACGTATACAGACACATGCATACACATGTCCATGAACACACATGAACAAGCACACACACATAGACATGTCTATGTACAATCACACATACATATATAGACATGAACACACACAAACAAACACACCCATGCACGCACTTATGCACGCACACATGCACAAGCATATAAATGCACACACACACACATGCACATAGGCACACACAAATACTTCCACACACACCTACGCAATGCACACATATAGACACCCACATGAATACACACGAACACACTCACGTACATACTTACAAAGACACACATGCACAAACATGACCACATGCACACATGCACTCACAAACACACACAAATGCACATGCACACAAGTGCACACACACACAAACACACATAAGTGCAAACACAAACACATAGTTATAAGTATATGCACACTTGAACAAACACAAACACACATGCACACACACATTCACACAAATAGGAATGCACACATGCTAACAGACAGATACACACAAACACTTATAAACACATGCACACGCTCATGAACCCACACACATGCATAAACACATGTATGCACACCAACACACATGCATGCACACACATAATTACACACACATAAAAGTACATGTAGACATAGACCCACAAACGTTCACAGACACACATACAAACACACATATTAATGCACATATGTGCACATGCTCATACATAAGAACAAAATGCACAAACATAGATGAATGCACATGTACTCAAACACACACACACGCACAATGGTGTAGACACAAACACACATATATACACATGCACACAAACTTTTACAAACATGTACAAGAATGCACTTGCACATACACAAATATTCACATGCACAACACATGCACACATACACATAAGCACATGCATATACGCAAATGCACATACATAGCCATGCATGCATAGACATACTTACACACATGCATAGACATAGGAACATGCATGTGCACACATATGCAAAAACAAAAGCATACATACACATGCATATTGATGCACATATGCACACACATAGATATACACATACGCATGTACATGCACAAATGCATGCACACGCATGCACATATGCACATAAACACACACACACACACATGCACAAATACATATGTGCAAGTACAAAACCTACAAAAACATGCACACACATATGCGCTTGCACATACACATAGACATGCACAAAGACACACACATGCATACATACCTATACACATGTGCACATAAACACACACACACATAAGAATACACAAACACATAGGCACACACACACACCCATGTATACACAAACATAACCACATATGTGCAAATAAAAATGAAAATGGGCACATATACATGCACATACAAACTCACACACATTCACACATGCTTGCATGCATGCACATACACATGTACGCACACACACACATACAAAAGCACACCTGCATATACACACATGCACTCATGTGTACCCAAAATCAAACTTGCACACACACAAACATATGTGCATGCAAACACATACACAAGCACGTGCACATACACATGCACACACACACACACATATGCATGCAGGTATGTAAGAACACATGCATGTAAGCATAAACACATGCATGTACATTATTACATGCAGATGGACACACGTGCACACATTCTTGCAAACAAACACACAAATATACCAACACAAATGCACTCAAACACATGTAAATTTGCATGAATAAACATGAAATATGTACAGACACAAGCACCTATACACAAACAAACACACACATGCACACATGTATGCATGTACACACACAAACACACACACACACACATGTAGATTCACCCATACACACCCAAACACACTCTCACACACACACATGTGCTTGCACTTGCACAAACACACAAATCGATGCACATGGACACACACATACACACTCATGCACACATGCACATGTATGTAGACACCAACATAAATGCACACGTACAGACATGTACATACACAGCTGCACACACTGACATATACACACACATGGCACACACATAGATTTGCAAAAACAAGCACACACTTACACGTGGATACATACACATGCATGCACATATACGTATGCATGCACACCCACATGCATACACATAAACACACACATGCACAAACACACACACATACTGACACACACACACATGCATATGCACACAAACATACACCACTTATGCACATGCACACATACCCACATGCATAGCATGTATGCACACACTCACATAAACACACACATTAAAATATGCACACACATGTACATGGACATGGACATATTCACAAATATGCATGCACACACACACATTGATAGAAAAGCCCACAAACATGCATAAGAATAGTTGTAAAAACACATATGGACAAAGGCTCACAGACATTAACACACATGCACAAACACACAGGCACAAGGATACGCCTATGCAGGCATACGCATGTACACATGCAAAGTCACACACAAATGAGCACACACACCCATAAACATTCACAAGCTTGCACAGACGTACACGCACACACACATATATGCACTTGCACATGCACACATATGCACTTGACACACATTCACAAAAATAAACATGTGCACACACACATGGATGCACATACACATGAACACACAAATAAATGAACAAGCACACACATGTGCATGCATACAAACACATAAAAACACATGTGTGCATGCACACACAGTGCATGTACACACACACACATAAAAACACATATGTGTATGCTCACACACACATGCACAAACACATACCTACACACACACACAAATATATGCACACAAGCATACACACACACATGCACAAACATGGCACACACACACACACACAGACATATGACATATACACATATACAAATATACACATATACACATATGTTCACACACACACACACGTGCACATGCACACAAACACACATGTGGACACACACACACATGCACACATGTACATATGCATGCACTCACATACACATACAAACCCAAACACGCACACATGCACAAGCACAGAGACCCACATACACATTCAAAATGAAACTCACATGCACACATACTCACATGCACACACAAGCACAAGCATGCATGTACATACTTATAGACACACATACATACAAGCATGCATGAACACACATTCACACATATGCACATGCAAAAAAAAACACAAAAACATATAGATGTGCACAAACACATGCACACACATAAGCACATATACTTACACACACACAAATATTCACACTCACATAAACACACAAGCAAATGCACACACACACGCATTAATAATCACACATGCATACACACATACACATGCACTTGAACTCATGCACATAAACACACATGCACACCCTCACATGCATATACAAGAATGCACACAAGTACAAACACATGCACATGGATTAACACCCAGACAAACTCAAATACACACACACATGCACATGCACACATACATACACAAACACATGCATACACTCACACATGTTCATGCATGTACACACACGCTCACACTCACACATGTACACACATGCACACACACATACATGCATGAATGCATACACTCACACTCACACACATGCACACATGCACAAACAATAACACTTGCCCTCCATACACAAGCATGCACATACACACTAACTCACATGCATGCACATACGCATACACACACATGCACACATGTGCATAGCAACACATGCATGAGCACACACACATGCAAACACATGAAACCCACACAAATGCACACAAAGACACATATGGAAATCAACACACATACATATAATCACACAAGCAAAAAACCACAAGCATACATACTTGTGCATGCATGCACACATGCACAAACACACCTCAACAAACATGCACAAGCAAGCAGTATAGAAACACGCACACATAGACACGCTCACATGTGCAGGGAGTCACATGCGTACACAAGATCCAACATGCATGTACACAGACACATGCACACACACATGCACACATACACATGCACACACATACAAATGCACAAGCATGCACACATATATACAAATATACATGGACACGCACAAACAAGCACACAAACACACATACATATATAAATTAGCACACACAGCCATGCACACAAAAACGTAGGTGCAAGTACACACACACACACACATGTACAATCACACAAAAAACATACATGCACAAAGGTGCACAAACACTCACATAGAGACTAATGTGCACACACATTTACATACACACACACACACACATTGAAATACACATGCACATGCACACTCACATGCACACATGAGCACACGAACATGCACACATGCAATCGTATTCATATTTACAATCAAGCATGCCCACCCACACACACACATGTGCACACACACACACACATGCACACAAAAACCCGTGCACACACACACACACCTACACCCTTGCTTGCACATAAGCACACACACACATACACACATTTGCACACATATGTGCATGCACATTCATGTCCATGCACACACACACACACCCATGCATGCATATGCATAAAAAACTACACACACATTCTTAAAGATACACATAGATGCAAAAACATAGGCTCATACACATGCACACAAAGATGCATACACACATGATCATGTATGCCCACACACGTGCATACCCACAATAGCACACAGGCATGCAAATGCATTAACACATAGGCACACACAAATGTGTAGACATGCATATAAACACACATAAACATGCATACATGCACACACATGCATACAAATATACACACACATACTCACTCACACATACACATGGATGCACACACACACACACACTCAAGCACACACATATAAGCAATCACGCATTCACCCATATGCACACAAACATGTACTCATGTACCTACAAAAACTCCCACACACAAGAAAAAAATTTGTGTTTTCATATGCAGGAACTCATACAAATATGCACAAATGCATGCACAAGGATAACCTACACACACACGTGCATGCCCACGTGTATGTACAAATGCACACACATGCATGCACACACTCTCACACACATAGAATATGCACACATGCATGAAAGTAAGCAAATATACACCGACACATATACATGCAAACATGCACACACACTCACAAAACTGTGCACACACACACTTTGATATACAAACACATATTCATATGTATAGGTACATACATGCACAGAAACACACACATTAACAAAACCACAAACACATAATCACATCCACACATAAGCACACATGTGCATGCACACACATCCATAAGTATAATCAAGCATGTACACACACATGCAATCACATGGACAGATTGACACATGCATATATGAACACATAGATAGACACACACATGTAGAAAAACACACATAGATGCACATACACACACACATGCATGTACACACAAACATGCATATGCACACACTCTCTCTCTCTCACAAACACATAAGCAATCACACATGCACCCCAACATGCACACATGCATGCACACAGACTCACACAAATAATAAAAAACACATGCATGTACGTGCACAAACTCATGCACACATGAACAAATACATGCATGAACATAAGAATAACCAACACAAAAACTCACATACACATACACACCCGTAGGCACAAACACATGCATGCACACACATGCATGTACACACTGTTACACACACAGCATGCACAATCACATAGACAAACATATACATACCCACATATGTATATACATGCACACAATATGGCTCACACACAAAAACAAGCACATGTACACACACAAAAATAGGCACATGTACACACAAAAGCAAACACATGTACACACACACACACACCCACATAACCACACTTGCACACACACACATATCTATGCACACATACAAACATGCTCACACACACACATTCACACACGCTCATGCATAGACATGCACAAAAATATGAACATGCACAAGCACACACACACACACACACAAACATGCACACAAATACACACAAAAATGCACACACATGCATACACACTTGCACGACAAACACACACGCATGGACACACACATACACATAGGAAGACATGCATGCGTGCAACCCTAGGCACACAAATTTGTTTGTATAACACAAACAGGAACCCACATAGTGCAACACACATACAGAATGCATGCATGCATGCACCAACACTTATGCATACACACACACACATGCACACTCGCACACAAACACATGTGCACATACACCAACAAATACACACCATGCCCCCCCACACACACATATAAACACACGCTCATACACACACACACACACACACATAAACATCTATGCACACATACCCACACACATATACATAACCACACACCTATACATACATGCACACATAAACACACACATGCACATGCACACACATGAACATGTGAGGACTTACACAAGCATACCTATGCATTCACAAGCACACACACACACATGTAAATACACAAACATACATGCACACAATCACACACATAGATGTAGGCACATGCACACATGTAAGAACACATACACACACACAAACACATGAATGCATAATACAAAAAACTACATAAAAATAGATGTATAAATGCACACACATGAACAAAAGCACATGCATGCAAGTGTATATGAGCACACACGCACACACACACACTCATGCAAGAATGCACAAATACACACACACATGCAAGTAAGCACATACACTGACAAACATACATGCAAACATGCACACACACACACATGCTCAAATACACATGCACACACATCCATAAAAATGTACACACACACACACACCCCCTCATGCAAGAACACACATGCACATGCACAAATACACACTTGCACACCCACAGACACTTATGCCCATGCTCAGAGATACGCACACAGGCACATTAACACACACACAAACAAAACTGCACATGCACAATCACACCCACACAGAAAAACACTCATGCACATGCACACACATGAACACACAGGCATGCATACATGCACACACACACACACACATGTACTGCTACATGCACATATGCACACATAAACAGAACAAATACATAGAAAAGCACACACGCATATACACATATACACATATTCACACTCACACAAATGCACACACACACATACACATGCATAAATATGCACACACACACACGTGTATGCATGCTTGCCAATGCCCATGCACACATTTGAAAACATGCATGCACACACAGATGTACACACACATGTGAATCCATATAGAACATGCACAAGCACACACATGAACAAACACATACACGCACATGTGTGTACGTAGTTAAGCACATAAGCAAATGCACATGCACAAGCTTAAGCAATCACACAGACACGTACTCACATGCACATGCAAAGGTACACACACAAGCACTCCAATAGGAACATGCACACACAGACTCTCATGCACATAGACATGCATTCACACACACACACAAACACATATACATGTACACCCACATAAAAAAAACATACACACACAGACACACAATTGTATAGTCACACAACCACATGCATGCACCCAAAAAATGCACATACGCACATACACCCAATACATATGCGCACACATACTTACATGAATGCATAAAAGCACAAATGAATGCTTAGACACACACACAAACATACACACACACACATGCAGAAATACAAAGGTGCATGAACACACACAACCCACACACATATGCAAATGGACACATGCACATGTACATACATGAACACACACATGCACACACACGCACACATAAACAAACATGTACACACATGCATAGACATATGGACAAACAAATGGGCACAAATGCACACAGACATGCACATGCACACAGTTACACATATACATGCTTTTAAACATTGGCACACACAGGTACACATATGCACATTAACACGTATGCATATAGACACATGTGCAAACACACATGCACATTGCCATGTACACACAATCCCATAAAAAAACACACACACAAGCACACATGTACATAAACACTCACGCATAGCTACATACGAATACACCCACACACACACATGCATCGCACAAAGGCAACACACACATAATGATGCACATGCACACACACATGTACAAATGCATACATACACACATGAGCAAACACACATGCAACCAGACATAGTTATGTACACACACACCCACGCTTGCACATACGCCTACACACCCATATGCATATGCACACAAACTCATGCACTCTACACACAAACACACACAAGCATGCCCACATGCACACATGTACACTACAACATGTGTACATATGCACCCACATGCACACAAGCTCTTTGATATGTGCACACAAACATATCAAACAACATACAAACATATTTCTATAGACACATACATGCACATACATCCATACACACATGTGCATACATACCTAGACACGTATGCACACACATACACATGTACAAACACACATGCTTACACACTAGCACACGTGGACAAACATGCACACCAACGAATGCACACACGCACAAATGAGCATGTGCACGCACATGCACCTAAACACATGCACACACATCCACTACCAAACACATGCACACATGCAAATGAGCACACTCACACACTCATGAACACACAAAAATATGCCCACATACCATCCATGCACACCCACATGTGCATTCATGCACATACACATACACATGGACATGCACATGCACACACACATAGACACACACACTTACAAAAATATACTCGCACACACACACCCCTACACATACACTCACACACACACACATGCACATGTACACACACATGTAAGCACATGCACATACATGCAATGCTATACAATGAACAAACACACAAGTACATAAATATCCACACATGCACATGCATGCAAACACACATATACACACTTGCATGCACACAGCAACACAAACACACATACACACATATGCGAACACAACCACACATTTGTGTAGACACACATGCATGAAGAAATGCACTAAAACACACACACATGCACACCCACATGAAGACACACACACATGCATGTGCACCAAAACACAAACACAAAAGCACACACTTACGCACGCCCACACATATGAATACACACATGCATGCATAAGCACATAAAACTTGTGCACATGCACACACACACCCACACATAGATGCCACAACACACATGCACACACACAAGTATAAGCACAAATGCATGCACTCACAAACACACAGAAATACACACACACACACACACTCATGGACACATGCACATAGAAGTAAGCACACACACATACACACAAGCACGTGCATAGCCATTCACATAGATTTTCACCAACACATAAACACACCTGCACACACATGAACCCACACACATAGACATATCCATACATAAATAGACACACACTTACTTGTATGCATGCATGTGGATGCACACACACACACAGAAACACATAAGCATGTGCACATGCCCAAATGCTTTGACACACAAACATGCATACACACACATTTACAAACAAACATGTGCATCAACACACACACACACATATGCACAAGCACACAAAAACACACACATACATGAAAGAACACATGCACACACACACCTGCACACTCATTTATCCACACTCACACACATGCAAGCAAATACACACTCACATGCACACACATATGCCCACACATATGTGCACATGTACACATAATTGCATTCATTCATACACATGTACATGCACACTCACATACACACACAAACACATGCATGTATCCATGCAGACATACAAATGCACAACACACACATGCCTCTGAACATGCATGTGCAAGCACATGAATAGACTCACATGCAAACATGAAGGCACATACACACATGCCCACACAAACACACAAACACACACATCCACACACACACATACACAAACTCCCACACATGTACACATACATACACACACATGCACATAGACCAACATGTACCCATGCACACATGCACACTCAAACACTAACACACATGACACACTCAAAAAAAGACACATATAAACATGTATGCATAACCACACACATACACATGTAAACATACGAATAATCAAGCATGCACCAATGCACACATGTACACACAAGCATGCACACACATACAAACACAAACATCCACATAAACATACACACACTCATGCATGAACACACATGCACACATGCTTGCAGACATGCACAAATGAGCAAACACACAAACACTCATGCATGTAAACATACACACATATGCACCAATGCATACACAAGCACAAACACAAATACACATGCATGCAAAGACAAGCACACGCATAAACAAACATGCACACACACACACATGCAAAGACACATGGACACATATATGCATGAACACATGCACATATATGCACACAGACACCCACATACACAGGGATGTAGACACAGACATGCCTATAAGCACATACATCCATGTACACACATACCCTCACACATGCACATATACAAACATACACATGCACACACATTCATAGACACACACACACAAATATTCACACTCATATAAACACACAAGCTAATGCACACACACATGCACAAATAATCACACATGCATGCACACATACACATACACTTGAACTCATGCACATAAACATACATGCACACACATACACACACATATTCACACATGTGTGCATGAACACACACAAACAAGCTCACAAATGCAAACACTTGCATGATGATACATGCACAAGAATACATAGACCCGTATTCACACACAAGCACATAGACACACACACTCACATGCAAAGAAACTCGCTCACACATGTAATCACACACATACACACACATTTATGATGCACACACATGCACAAAAACACATGAACACTCACATATTCACACACACACACAGCCACACACGTATGCACAAGCACAGATGCATATGCTTCTACTAACACACCTACATGCACATACACAGACAAACACACGCACACAGATATACACTTTCACACATAGACACACACACCTACAAACACAAGTACACACACATGAACACCATTACACACACACTTTTAGAATCAAGCGCATGCACATGCACATGTGTACACACACTCAAACCCACACACACGTACACACACAAACACAAAGGCACACACACACGTGCATATATGTACAAACACATACACACAACCACATACATACACATTTACATGCATATATAAACATGCATAAACACACGCATGCACGTACGCACACATGAACACACACACATGCACACACAATTACACACGTGCTTGTTAACACATACACACACACACATGCACATGAACACATGCATACACACAACCACAAGCACACACAAACACTACCATGCACACACAGACACACATGCACTTGCATAAAGACAAACTTATGCACATATACGCACATGCATATGAACATGCATAGGAACGGATGCACACACGTAGACCCATGTACATAACTTATACACTAATATGCACATGAAAAAACTTAAGCACACACACATGCACGAACACAAATGCACACAAACATGCACACAAAGGCACATGCACATGCACAAGCATGCATACATGCTCAAAAGAACACACATGCACCTACACCCACATGGGTACACACACACACATACAAATATGTGAACACATGCACACACAATGAAACACAAGTAGACAAACACACACATGCACATGTACATACATAAACACAAAAAAATCATAAACACGTAGTCACATGCACACACATGCATGCACACACACACTCAAACACACATGCACACATGTACACCCACAAATATTCACACTTGCACACTAAAAAGGAAGCACACACATATGCACACATATGCACACACTCACACACACGTATGCACACATGCACACACACACTCTTGCACATACATATACACACATACACATGCACAAAGCACATGATCATGTGTGTATGAATGTATGCACACACACATGCACACATACATACACATGCTTATGCATGCACACATGCCCAAACACTCACACACATACAAACATACTTGTGCACACACTTACTTGTATATGCATAGCCACATAAACACATGCATTTGCACTTACACACATGCACACCCATGCACATGCACACACGCGCACACGCACACACACACACATGCATGTAAATGCACATACATATACACGCATAGACCCTCACACATGCACACAAGCACAAACATTCATGCTTACATACTTGCATGCACACGTAGGCATGCACACACACACGCACACTCATGCACAAACTCATATGTACAAACATGTGCACATGCATGCCCTCCCACACACACACACTTGTATGCATGCAAACACAGACAAAAGTACATTCACACATACACACAGAAACTTGCACCCACAAACATGCACTCACATGGGCACAAAAACACACATTGATGAATAAACACATTCACAAAATCACAAATAAAAATATGCATGCACACACAAAGACATACACAAACATGTTCACTTACACACACACAAACATGCATACACACCTACATAGACATAGGTACTGATGCATACACACATACACATGCATGCAAAAATGGACTCACACACAAACAAAAATGCAAAAGCACACATATCATCACACACACATATATGCACACACACAAAAACACATGCACATATACATGAAAACACACTCACATAAAGGCACACTTTTGCACATATGCACAAACACATGCATACACACCCACATATGCACATATAAGCATGCACACACACACACATGCACACTTATACAAACACATACAAGCATGCACACAAACACACACCATGCACCTAAATAGCAAGCACATGTGCCCACACAAGTACACACACATGCACACAGTATCACTAAAGCACACATGCACATGCACACATACGTATTAACACATGCACACTCCTGCACAAATGCACATGCACACACACATACACATGCATATACAAGCACATATGCACACAAACACACATAATCACAAACACACACAAATGCAAACATACATATACACACACATGCACAAAGACACTCAAACACACATGTACACATTCACGTGCAAACATGCTTGTATAAATACACAAACATATAATAATGCTTTCACACCAACATACACACACTCGGGCATACACGTACACATGCACAAAAGCATGCACACACATCTAGACACCTACATAGGCAGATGCATGAACATTCAAACATACACACATACAAAATTTCACATATATATTCACACACACAAGCTCACACACATGCATGAATGCATCACACATACATATGCATGCACACCACAAACAAGCACACACATGCACAAACATGAACACACAAACACATATATAGGCTAACACAAGCATACACATACACACATATACACAATCACACATATGCACGCACACACACGCACACACATGAACACACATGCATGCATGCAAGCATACACATGCCTACGTGCACACACACACACAAGGACACACAAACATGCAATCATGTACACATATAGAAACACCCACACACCATGTAATAACATGCATACACATGTACAAACTTTAAGATGCATAGACATACAAACACACACACACACACACACTTACACACACTCCCATACACATGCACGTGTGCATACACATGCATGCTCATGCACACACACAGACCCACACACAAACATAGATACATGCATGCACACTTGCACAAGCACATAAACACACACACACATGTACACACACTCAAGCACATAACCACAAAGACACAAACACACACATGTACACTAACAAGTACACACATGCACATGTACATGCACACAAACGAAACCTACACACAAGCACAAACACTCATGCATATGTACACAAGTGCACACGGACGAATGCACATGCTCACATGGCCACATACACACATCAACACACATGCACACATATTCATGCATAACACACACGAACATGTACACGCGTGTGCTTGCACACACATATGCTTGCATATATAGACACACACATGCACACATTCGCACACATACACAAACACACATGTGTAAGCATACATAAGAATACCTATTCATAATCACACATACCTAAAGTAAGTACAGACATACACAAGCACATGTATAAGTACACACATGCATGCACACACAATCACACCCCCAAACACAAACACACTCATGCATGGACACATTCATAAAAATGCATGTAAACAAACAAAAAATGTATGAATCGACCCATACAAGCAAGCAGGTACATATACTCAAATGCGCACTTGCACACACACAAATATATGCATGCGAACTAACCCATACAATCCACACACAAATGCACATGCATGCACACACATAGATACACATAGAAACATAAGAATATACACATGAATATGTAGACAAACATAAACTCACATACAGAAACATAAGCACACGCACAAGCATAGACATGTATACACATGCACATGCACACTCAAGAACATGCACATTATACACTCACACACATATATACGCAGTCACGCATACACACTCACATGCACACACAAACTTAATCACAAATATGCACACACACACATAAGCATAAGTACAAATACACATAGGCACATATATGCAAGAAATCTCATGTGCAAATACATGAACACAAATGCACACACACATACATACAGACACACACACGCACACATACACCTACACAAAGCACAATTACACATGCCCACATATATGCATGCACACACCCACATGCACCCATAGACACATATACACACACACACCTACACATACACAAATGTATATGCACTCACACATGCATGCCCATGTACACAAATGCATGCAGACACACACAACATGCTTGCATGCATGCACACATGCCTGCACACATGCAACCAAGTCACATGCACCCACACAAGCACACATGCACACATGCACAAGCATGTAATCAAGCATACAAATACACATATACACATGAACAAAGCAGATGCTCAACATGTACATGCATGCATACAAGCACAACCACACACACACACACATAGACACAAGCTTACACATGCACACGCACATACATGCATACGCACACACAAATACTTGCAACCATGTAGACTCATGTCCACATATACACATGCATGCACGCAAATGCACACATGCATACACACACAAGTATAAAGACAAACACACTCACACACACGTAGAAACATGCACACAAATGCACAGACATGCATATGCATATGGATAGACACTCACACATACATGGATGCACACCTACACACACACACTTGCATGCACACATAGGAATGCATAAAGACACACATGTATAATCATGAACAAACACATATGCACACACACACACATGCTCAAGCACCCATGCACATACTTGTATGCATGCAAACACATGCACACAAACTCGTACTCACACACACGCACCCACACACATAAAAACATAAACATGTAAACAAACTAAAGCATGCACAAACTCTCAAATACACAAATGCAAGCACACAGACATACATATGCAGGTGCATGTACTCCCACACACATACGCATACACACCCGCATAGAGGCACATAATTGTGCACATACAAATACACAAATATGTGTCCAAAAATACACTCACATGCACACATGCAAATATACACACACGTACACATGCACACACACAGAACACATATGCACACACACATGTACAAGCACACTCACACTTGCACACACATGCATATATAGATGCAGACACACCTACACATTGGCCACTCATGCCCACACAAATGGCTACACACGTAGACAAACATGCACACACACAAGCACACACATACACAAACATGTACACATGCACATGCACACAAACACAAGCACATTCACAAACACACTTAACTACATGTGCATACTAATGAATGCACAAACACACACATACATAGGCACACGGAACCACATAGGTACATAATTTCACAAGCACCTATACAAGTACACACACACACACACCTGTAGGCTTAAACACATCTAATCACACAAACACTTACACACAAACACATGCAGACTTAGGTGCACACACACATGTATTCATACATATATACACACCCTCATAAACACACATGCATATGTACATACACAAAGACACAAACATGTGCATATACTCACAAAACACATATGTACGCACACATGAAGATGAATATACATGTGTAGGCACACACACACATGCTCATATGCAAACACCCATACATATGCATGCACACACTCACAACCACACACACCACATACGTGAACACACACACAAACAAACACATGAAAGCCAGCACACACATACATGCAATTAAGTATATACACACACACATGTAAACACATGCACACACACTGAAGCACACTGTACAAGTATACACATATGCACACAGGCATGCACACCCATAGTCAACCCCCCTACACACACATAAAAATGTTAACACACAAAACTATAAGCACAAATACTCACACATGCACACACGCATGTGCATGCTGTCATGTACATGTTCCATTACACGTACACAATTGCAAATGCATATGTGCACATACACACCCACACACATGCCCATGCATGTACACATGCACACTCAAACATAATAACACACAAAAATACATACACATAGGCACATGCACTCATGCATAAGAACACACACACACATACACATGTGGACACATGCACATGCACATGCACAATGATGCACACACAAGCATACACACACATGCACACCCACATACATATGCACAAATAGATGCATGTGGACTCACACACACACACTTGCACAAATTCCTACAAGCATACTAACAAACACTTATACAAATGCATATATACACACACAAGTGCTCCCATGCAAACATATGAACATACACACATGTGTGTATTAATGCACACATGCATATGCATACACACACACATGCAAAGGAACACTCATATGCATAGACATAGGCACACACATACTCTCACATGCACAAAAAGGCATGCACACACACACAGACGCAACATGCACAACGTACTGATGCACACTCATGCACATACATATATGGACACAAATATACAAAAGTGCAAACACACATATGCACACACACACACAAAACCAAATACATGCACAAGAACACACACATGCACATACACACACATGCTTGCACACATACACGCACACACATTCACACACGCATGCATGCACACACACACCTGCACAAGAACACAAATAGTTACACATGCATACATGCACAAAAGCACACACACACATACATGCTCACATGTACACACATATGCATGCAAACACACACACACACACATGCACACATACATGACACAAGCACACATGCATACATACAAATATAACATATGTACACAAATTCACACATGCATAGTGCATGCATGCACACACATATACACACGCACGTGTAGGTGTATATATATATATATATATATATATATATATATATATAACATGCACACATCAAACTTAAACATTTATGCACATGAATGCATAGATACATGTGTTTGTATGCTCACACACTTTCACACGAACTCGTAAATGCACACATAAACACACCAATGAGCACACATGTACACACACAAACACATTAGAGCACACATATGCAAAAACATGCATGCACTTTTGTGCACACATGCACATACACACCTTTGCATTGCCACAAATACATACATTATTTTGCATGCACTAACACACATGCAAACTCATGCATACACACATATGCATACACACACAAGCAAACACATGCATGCACACATACACACAAATGCATGCACATGCACATATATAATCACATATATGCACAACTACACATGCACACAAATGCATTAACACGCACATCCATGAGCATATGTATGTTTGCATGCAAAAACAAACGCACACGTACTCACGTACACATAGATACACACAAACACCCACCCACACAAACACAAGCAAGCACATATGCATGGGTGCACATGTACAGAGAGGTACATAGGTACACACATACATGCAATGCTCATATACACATGCACATATACACACACACATTCTCACATGCACACAATCATGCATGCACATGTACACACCCACAAACTCACACACACACATAATTACACACCTACACATGCCCATAGACATGCACATGCATGAAGATAGACAAACATAGACATAGACACTTACATATGCACGGTCACACACATGAATGCACCAACACACATGCACACATAGGTACTCACTCGAACATACACATGCACACACACGTAAGCACGTACAGAGGTGCACACACACACATACATAAAAACATATGCGTGTGCAGGCATATGCACGCACATGCATACACACCCATGCATAGTCACAAGCACATACACTCATGCATGACACAACATACACAAACAAGCATGTGCATGCACATGCATAGGCTTGCACATATAAACATACACACACACATGCACACATGCTCACAAGAACACACATAAACACATGCATAAGTATAGACACACACACATATACATCAGCATGGATACTTATATATGAATGCATGTATATTCATATACATGAGCATGCACCCATACATGTACAAAGTATACAAAGAATACACACAAAAATACACACACTCTCACACACATGCACACATAAACACATGTGTATGCACATTCAGACACACCCCCACACACACATGTGCATCCATATGCATACACATAGATGCACAAACCCATAAATCCATATAGGTATAATTGCACAAACACAAACACATAGTGCCCCCACACAAAATGAAAACACCAATATGCACACTAACACACACATACACACATGCACATATGCATTTGCAAACAAACAAACACACATACATGCATAGGCACATGCAAGAACATATGCACACACACAATTGCATGCTTGCACACATTGATGACATGCACACATTCTTGCATAATCACATGAACACATGTGCATAGAGGCACACACACATACACATACTCATATGCACACACATGTACACACACACACAAAACATGCATGTGTGCAAATAAAAGCACCCATGCACACACATGCACATGCACATGCACACATAAGAACATGCACAAAAATGTACTCACATTTGCATAGGCACACACCCGTGTGCACATAGGCTCACAAACATGCACACAGATAAGCACACACACATGCACAAAGAAAAGACATGATTTCACACCCTTACACATGCACAAACATTCATACACGTATACACACACACATGCACACTCACCTACACACAACCACACACGCACAAACATACATACATGCACATGCACACAAGAACACAAACACACACACATGTACACACACGTGCAAGGACATAGATACACAAACACACAAGCAGAAACCCACACACATACAAACACACACATATACAAACACAGACCTACACACACGCACATGCATATACACACACTTACAAAATAACACAAGCACACAAACAAAATCAAACATGCTTGCACACATATGCATATGGACATGTATAAAGGGATGCACATACCACCATATGCAAACTTACACCCACAGAAACATGTAATTGCACACACACATACACTTATGCACATGCATACACAAAAGCACAAAGACACGCATACTAGCACATGCACATGCGTGTGCATGTGCACATACATGGACGTTCTTATACATACACACATACACAGATGCACACCCAAACATCTATCACAAAAGCACAAATACACACACACACACATAAGAACACGTGTGCACAAATCCACAAACACATGCACATACATAAATACAAACACCCACACATACCTTAACACACTTGCATATGCATATATGCATACATGCAATTGCACACACAAAAAACAATGCATACACACACACACACACACGTAGACACACTCACACACACGCACTTGCACTCATACTAGTGCATATACAGACGCATACTTATGCACACACATGCACACATATATGCAAATGCATGCACAGACACACACAAACACAGCCATGCATGCCCATGTACACACATGCACACACACATATGCATCTTCACACACACTTATGTACATGCACTTTCTCTCTAACACATACAAATAGCACACACATACACTCACATCCACACATGCACACATATACAAAAGTAAACACACATGCATGCACATGCACAAACAAACACACGCACACACATGCTTACATGTAAACACATAATAACACACATAAACACATACACATATTCACACATGCACGTAAGCTCGAACACACACATATATTCACTCAATGTAGTACGAATATACATACACACACATAGATGCATGGATTCACATGCACACACACTCAGACACACAGACATGCACACACAAATACACACATGAACACATAAGCACACAAGAACATGCATATGCACACACACACACATACACATATAAACACACATGCATAAATGCACACATGCACATGCACATACACTCATGCATGCATACACACACACATATATGTACAGATATGCACACACACATGCATGCATAGACACACACACAAATGAACACACACTTAGAAAAAAACACGTACACACTTGTGCATACATACACACACCAGCATGCATGCATGCACAAACACACAAGCATGAACAATCACATGCACGAACACACACATGTACTCACACACTCACCTACAAACACATGTGTACCCCTACATACACATACACACAAATATGCACAAGTATATCCACACACACACACAAATAAACATTAACACATAAATGCATGCACACACATTTACATGCATGCTCACACACATACATGCAAACACTTATAAACACACGCACACACTGACTCAAGATCGCTCACACACAAAGACACACACACATGCACATGCACACATGCACTCGTGTACACTATCATAAGCATGCACACGCACACACACAACCCTAAAAGCACATGCATGAATGCATGCACACAGATGCACACACGCACACACTCGTAAGAAAACATACACACATGTATGCACACAAGCACACGCACATACAAGCACACAAATTCGTGCTCACATATATGCATCCATGTATAAAAAGCACACAAACATATGAACGCACACACTCATGCAAATGCACATGTACTACACAAACATGTACATGCACAAGCACACATACAAAAACATGAGGCACACATACATGTGTACATGCACACGCATGCACACACATGCATACATAAACATAGAAAAAGACAAACACATATAGGCATGCACACAGACTCACTCGCACATAGACAAGTGCACGTGCACACACACACAAACATATTGACATTTGGACATAAGTATGTGGACACGAGTCCATGTGCATGTAGGTAAGCACACATGCAAAAAGGCATACACAAAAATACACATAGTCACAAGTACTCTTGTACACACATGCACACAAAGCCATGTATACACATGCACACACCCACACGTGTGCACATAGACATGCTCTGATGCACACATATGCAAAAATGTGCACACATGTATGACCCATAAGCTAATGCATGCATGCACAAGCCAACACCCACACACATCCACAAATGAACACACATATGTACACACAACAACACACACTCACTCCCATGAAAACACAGACACACATATACACACATGCACATACACACATGCACGCATGCATGTAAGAACACATGCATATACACACATGCATTCGCCACTAAAACCCACACAAAATCACACACACACAAACACATACATACATGCATATACACATAAACACATGCACATGAACATACACATAGACACATGCACACATCCATGTAAATCAATAATACTCACAAACTCACATGCACAAACACATGCACATGTGCATGCACATATGCACACACAAACCTGAATAGACATAGATGAATAGGCATGCACATATACACATACACATGCATGCATGCACACACACCCACGCACAAAGACAAACATTCACTCACACACATGCACAAAAGAACACATGTGCAGACAAACACAAGCATGCATGTGCAGACAAATACAAGCACAAACACCCATGCACATGCACAAAAGGCACACACATAGGTGTGCATACATATGCCCACATGAACACACACAAACATGCTCACTTGCACACACATGCTCAACCATAAACACACACGCACATGCACATGTAGACAAACATGTGCCTACATATGCATGTGTGTGCATGCACATACAGACACATACATACACATAGTCATATGCAAGCACATGCACACACACAAATTCATTTATGCACACATGCTCATGCACATGCACAAACTCACAAGGCTATGAAAAGGTACACACATACACCTAAGCACATGCATGTAATCGACACATATGTATTCAAAAGCATACACACACAAACAATATCATATATGTGTACACACATAAACAAACATACACACTTGTACACACTAGCAGATATGCACATACACATGCACACAGACACATGCATGCACTCGCATAAGCAAACACACATGCACACACCCAAATATGCACACACATGTGCGAGCACATGAATGCACACTCACATACACACAAAAATGACACACACATGTATGTACAAACAAACACAAACATATACATACCACACACACACACACACATGCATGCATGGACACGCACACATATACGCATGCAATGAAACAAGTACACACACAGTTACACATGCACACTATAGGCACACACACATTTATGTAAACATAGCCACACATACATGCATGAACAAACACAAACACAAACACAAACACAAATACAAACAAGCATAAATATGCATACATAGATGCACAAACATGCAAAAACACCTACGCACACCCATGCACATGAAGAAGCACAAATATATAAATGCACTCGCACATAAGCACACATATAGATGCCCATGCACATGCATACACACTCACCAACGAAGACATGAACGAATAAGCACACGCACATAGACATTCACATGCCCTTACATGCACAAAAACAAATATGCACATGCACACTCATAAGCACATACACATGCACCCACAACACACACATTAGCACACACACACAAACAAACGCACTCATGTGTATACAAACTCACACATGCACATGCACACACATATATACCAACACATGTAAGAGCAAGCACACACATAAATACATGCATATGTGTACACATATGCTTACACACACGCACATATGTATGCAAACACACACATGCATAAAAACATGCATACACGCACTTACATACTAGCACACACACACATACATATGTGTGCATACACATGTGCACATGCACACACATACATGCACACATACACTAGTAGACTCACTCACAAACATATGCATATAAACACATGCACTTACACACACACACGAACACCCACCCTAATAAACTCACACATAAACAGACGAACCCACACACACATACATGTCACACACACAAGCACAATCATGTAAGCACACATGTATAAACATATACACACAACAAGATACACACATGCACACACATACACACGAAAACACATATACAACCGACACACACAAACACAGGAATGCACATGCACACACACTGATAAGTGGACACACATAGACACACATATATACTCGTCTGCATGCACACGCATGCATATGCGCACACACATACAACCACACGCACTTGGACCACACGTGTGCACAACACACTCAAACTTGTGCAAGCATACACACATATGCACACACACACAGACATACACAACCTCACACTCACACAAAAGCACATAGCACACAAAAGTATGCACACACATATGCATGCACACATAAGCCCATGCATACATACGGATGCACACATGCCCATTAACACACACTCGCACGTGGCCACACAGATGCACATGCACATACACAAAAAAAACCCACATACGCACATGCACACATGTATTAACACACACACATGGCAACACAAATAGCAAAACCCACACCCATGCATGCACTTACATGCACATACATGGACACACACACATGGATAAACACATACATGATCAGAAGTACAAACATGAGTGCGTAACACACAAAAGTATGAACATAGACACATAAACATGCAAGGATGCACACATGCACACTCACATGCACTCCTACATGTACACACTGATGCACATGCACACAAACATAAACACACATACACACATACACAATCACACACACACACAAATGCACACACACAACCACACAACTAGACAAACACCCAAAGCCACAACCACACATGCACTTAAGCATGAACACATGAACACACACATGCACTAACGCACATACACATGTACGTAGATATGCATAAGTATATGCAAGTATAGGCACCCACACACACATGACCACATACATGTTCACACATGCACACACACATATGCACACCCACGTACACATGTGAAGACATGTACATGCATACACACATAACACACTCACTCATAAACACATGGACACACACACATCTAGATAGACCTACACACGTATGTACATGCAAATGCAAACACACACAAAGGCACACACACTAAATAGCATGCACATGCACACACACATGGATGCACATTCACACAAAGACATGCACACATGCACGCACATGCACAAGAACACATAGACACACACATCTATATACAAAAATGTAGACATGCACACAAATATACACACACGTGCACGCATATGCATACACACATGTATGCACACACACACACACATGCAAATGCATGCTTGCACAAATGCATGCTTGCACAAATGCACATGCACATACACACAATCATATCCAAACACATACTCACACAGGCATGGTTACAAGCATGCATGACAGGCACACATGTACACTTACACACATAAGCACACACACAATACACACACAAACACACACATGGACAAATATGCATACACATATGTGCAAACAAATAAAAATACACCAACACAAATGCTTGCATAGAAACATGCATATGTGTACACAAAAAAGAAGACAATCACATGCTTATGCACACACATGTACGCACACAAACATGTCCATGTATGCACATGCATGTGCACACATATAGACACAAACACACACTTTCATAAATGTGCATATGTGCACATAAACAAACACATACACACACACAAAAACATGCAAAGGCACACACACTGCACCTGTACATGCACACAATCACACAATCACACATGCAAACACATGCTAAGGTGCACATAAACTCACATACACACATGAACACACACACATATGCACACATGTACATGCACGCACACACATACGCGTATAAATATGACAAATATATGCAAAGACACAAACATGCCCTCACACAGTTGCATATATACTAGCAAACAGACATGCACACATGTACATGCACACACACACAAACACACATTATCACACATGCAAACACTCATTCACACACTAGTTTGTGCACACATAGACATACACATGCACAATCACATTCATGCATAAGCATATTCATGCACACGAACATATGCACACATATTCACACACACATTTGCATTTGTGCAGACACATACATGCATTTATTCACACACACACACACACATATATACACATACACACCTACACACACAAATACCCATACACTTGCATGATTATGCATTCGCTAACACAAACACATGCAGGCATGCACAAGCATATACACACGCACTATCACACATAAACCCACACATACATACATGCACACATGTATGTACTCATAAACACATGCACACAAACAAACTATCTCATGCATGTACACATGCACAAGCACACACACAAACACAATCACACGCATACACACACATCCTAAGGCATGCACAAACATGCATACACACACACACACACCGACACACACACACACATAGAGGAACACAGCCATATGCACACAAAAGCAAATATTGACACACATATACAATGACAAAAATGCAAACACCAATACATACATGTTGACACACACATGTGTGCACACACACACATGCACAAAGCGCACACAAACATGTGCATACACACAAATACATGCATAAGGACACACACACATGCACACACACACACATCCTGGCATGCACACACTGACTACAAAGCATAAAAAACAAGTATAGACACTTACAAGTACACACACACACATAAACACATACAGATGAACACATGCACACACACTCACAGCACACACGAACACAAATGGGTACACACACACACATCAACACACACCCAAAAATGCATGCATGCATGCACACATACATATGCACGTAGGGAGACAAGTATGCACATATGCACACACACAAGCGTGTAAATATACACATGCATAAAAGAATTCGTGCACAAAAACATGCATACACAAATATACACACAACCACCCACACACGCACACACACATGCACACACACATACACCCTCACATAGGAAAACACATAGATAAACATGCACACAGACAAATGTACAACTTATATACATGAACATGCAAGCACATGCACACTCATTTGCACTCATATGCATACACATGCATGCCAAATGCACAAACACATGAACACAATCACGCTCACATGCCTGCATCAGCACACACATGCATACACACACATGCACACACGAACAAATACATACATGCATACACACACACATACGCATACACGAAGTCATGCATTCACTCATACACACATACTCATGCACATGTGAGCACCCAACACACGTGTACACACAACACACATGCACACATGCATAGACCTATGTGTGAGCATTAACACACAAATGCAAACACATACATGCCCACGCATGCATAATTGCAAACACATGCACACATGTACACACGTAATTGCATGTGCACACACATGCAGGCACACACACACATGCACATGAGCACACACATCCACCCCCCCCACACACACACAAACATACTCCAATATGCATGCTTGCATAAGTGCATGATTTGAATACACATACACATGCACACATGTGCACACACATATAAGAAAACTTTTTCTCACACACAAATATGCATCCACATGCAAATGCACACCCACATACACACACACACACACATACATATATAGATATTAATAAGCACATGCACACATAGGATCACAAATATACAAACATAAGCTAAAGCACAAACACACAAACATGTACAAAAATACACATGCATGCACACACACAAATTCACTTACATGCAAAAGAATGAACAAACAAGATGCACACGCATAGTAAAGCACATATATATAGACACATAAACAAGCATAGGCATGTGTACACACACATATGTGCATGCACACAAAATGAATATCACACACATAGATGTACATGTAAACATGCATGCACATGTACACATGCATAAACTCACAAACTCACACACATATACACACACACATATATGTGCACACAAATGCACATTTGTACAAAAACTCACACACACACATGCACATGCACATACACACACACACATGCAACAACATATGCACATATGCACACACAAATGCACATGCATGCACACTTATACACAAATGAACGTGTATACATACATAAACACATGCACATATACATTCATAAACAAACATGAACACACATGCATGCACACACACACACACACACGTGAACTCATAAAGGCACAAATATATGTCTACATACACACCCACAACCAAGCATGCACACACATTTGCCCACACAAATACATACGAGGACCAACACACACACCTGTGCATGAACAAACACATACACACACACACTCACATACATGCACACACATAAACACATGCACACACACACACACACACCCATATTCACACACATGCTACAAACACAGACAAAAGAGCACACATGCACAAAGTCATGCACATGCACACACACATACAACACAAACACACTTAGACATGCACACGCGCACATGCACTCACACTTACACATGTCGACACACTCACACACATTCACATATGTGTGCAAGCACACGCATGTAGGAATACGTATGCAAAAACACTCGTAGATGTACTCACACATATACACACACAAACATGAGCACACAAGCATGCACACACACACATGCACTAGCATACATGCATGCACAAGCACACACATGCAAAAACACATGCACACATGCACTCACACACACATGCACTAGCATACATGCATGCACAAGCACACACATGCAAAAACACAAACACATGCATGCACACATGGACATACACCAATGCAAGCTCGCACTCACATGCACAAGCACGTACACAAGCACAACCCCACAGACATGCATATATGCCCACATAAAAGCACACACACATATACATGAATAAGGGTATGCACATACACACATATGTACAAGCACACATGCACATACACACATATGTATAAACACACACACACGAACGTACACAGGAATAGAAACGCATCCACATTCACAACAAGACATGCAGAAACATGCACATGTACACACAAACTCACACACATCCACATAAACAAGCAACACTCAACTATACAAACACTTGTGTTCATAGGCCCATACACACATGCATTCATTAGCTTGCATATACACACACACATGCACACGCATGCATGCATACATAAGTACACAATCGCAAAAACACTCAAATATGTACATGCGTGCACATATGCATACACACATGAACACTCACAAGCACACACACACACACATAAACGTACACAAGCACAAGCTTACACACACATAAATACACACACATGCTCATGCAAAAGCACATGCACGCACACACATGCAAACAAATAAGCATACATTAACAAATAACAATATGTGCATGCATAGATATGAACACATAAATGCACATCATCATCATATGCACATGTGTGCATATTTACACACACACAGATAAGCATGCAGAGATATACAAACACATACAAACTCACACACATTCAAACACACAAACACACACACATAGCCATGCACCCACACACACTTGCATGCACACACACACACAAGCACGCGCATGCGTGTGCACACACACACACATATATATAGACACAAACATACATGCACACACTAATACACAAACACCTGCCATGCACAAACTTGCATGCACACACACAGAAACAACCATAGATGTATACACAAATATGTACACATGCACACATATACACACACTCACACATGCACACACATGCACAACAAACACACAAGAACAATCGTGTGCATGCACACTCAAACACAAAAAAAAGCACACACACATCAACACATACACAAAACACAGGCATTTATACATGCACACATGCACATGCACACAACTCACACATTCAAACACACACACACACACACACATTTGCACTTGTGGGCACACATGCACTTGTCTAAGAACACACACGTAGGCACCATATGCATGCACATACACATGTACACACACACACATAGGAACATGGACAAGCACACAAATGCATGCACACACAAGCAAAAATGACACACATGAAAACACACATAAGCTTACCTACATGTGCACATGAAAAGCACTCACAAACACAAACACATATACACAAACACACACACATGTACGCATGCACTCAAACACACACAGACACTCATGTAGATGGACATGCACACACACATGCACATACACACATAGATGCTCACTCATACACAGGCACATACGCACACACTTATGCACCCGCACACACACATAAGCATGCACACACAAAAACATACACACATCTGCATGCACACACCCACACATAATCACATGCATGCACAGATGCATAAGAACACATGCTCACACACACACATACCCACAAACCCACATATAGACACATACACATACATGCACACACACACACATGCATGCTCACACTCATACCCATGCACACACAACTAGACACATGCATACACCTATACACATATGTACACATTCAAACACACACAAGCAAAAACATGCACACACATGCACAAGTTCACACATGCACACATATGCACATGTGCATGCAAACATGCTCATGCACACACATTTACATGCATGCACATGCACATACATGCATTCAGATACACACATACACACATGCATATGCATGCACACCTACACTCAAACACATGCACATAATACACATAGAAGCAAACATGCACACATCCATGCACGCACACACAAATACATGCAAAACACATAAAAGTGAACATGCACACAATCACACCCACTCATGCACATGCATTCGCATGCATGAATATACACACATACACATATGCACGTATGCACACATTCACGAACGCTTGCACACACACGCATCCACACACACAAGAGCACATAAGCACATAAGTATACATAAACCCACACCCACATGAAGAAACACTCATGCTCATAAACACATTCACATGAATAGATAGACAAACATATACAGATGCACATGCACATGCACATGCTCACACGCACACGTTCATGCTCATGATGCATACATAGGTACGCACGTTCACAAAAAAATGAATGCACACAAATGCATATTCACATATATACACATGTACTTACAACATAAAAATGCATGCACACACACATCCTAATGCTCACAAACGTGCACACAATGATGCACATGCACATACATACACATAGATACATGCACAAACACACACACACACACACACACAAGAAAACATGCACAAACACAGACCTACAAACATACACACATGTACATACACACACATGTGCATGCATGCGCATATGCTCGCATGCATGCATGTACACACCCACTTGCACACACACAAGCACACACACACACACAAAGACACACACATGCTTAAAGACACACACATGCAAAAAAATGCACACAGGCACAAACACTCACACATGCACATACACAAACATTTTTGCACACACCTACATATAGGCACATGTGCAGCCATGCTGACAGATGCACCCCCACACAAACACACATGCACACACATTGATGCACATGCCCAAGCACACACACATATACCAACAAATAGGAATACAAACACATACCCACACACACAAACACATGCACACATACCCACACACACAAACACATGCACACATACACACACACAACTACACACAAACATTCATACCCAAACACACAAATAGGCACATGCAAGCAGTCATGCACAAATATACAAAGATATATACAAGCACATACACAAAATTCTACAAAAGCACACATGCACACACACACATGCATACATAAATAGACTCACATAAAACACACATACAAACACACACACATGAGCCAATGGATACAAGTGCTCATACATGCACACGCTCGCATCCACGCACACACACACATAAAAGCATGCACACACACACACACACACAAACTTACATGTACACACAAGAACACACACACACATGCACGCACTTGCTCATATACAAGCAAACACACCCATATAGACACAAATTCACACACTCATACATGAATAAATACAAGCACACACATGCACACAAACATATGCACACAAACACACTTATAAGCTCACAAATAAATGTGCATGTACACACAAACATACAACCCCATATGCACAGACACACACATGGACATGCCCTACACAAGTACAAACAAACATACGCACACAAGCTCGCATATATACATACATATACACATGCACACACACGATCCTGTATGTATGCATACACACACTAACATACACGCATACACACATATTCACATATAGCACATATACACAAGCATACACAAATACATAAGCACATGCATGCACAAGTGCACAGGCACAGTCACACATAGGTACACCCACAACTACACATAGTTCATGCACACACAAAGCTACACACATGCACACATGCTCATGTGCACAAACAATCATGAATGTACAATTCCACAAACACACATGTAAACACATGCACACACCAACATAGGCATGGGCATGCACACACACATAGTCCAACACCAGCACACAAAGAATAATACAAATGCACACTTACACACATGTGCAAATGTAGATACATGCACACACAGATACGTGCACACACTCACACACAAGGACACATGCACGGACATGCATACACACACATATGCACAACCACATGAACACACACATGCACGTGTACATGCAAACATGCACACATGTGAATGGACATGTGGAGAACCCTCATACATCATGCATAAATGCATCCACATGCATGCATACATGTATACACACACCCATATACATGGACATAGATGTGCAAATAAGCACACAAACACACCTACACACTCACACACATGCACAAAGGCAAAGCCACACACATACACATGATCATGCAAACAAACACACAAGCACACGTGCGCATGCAAAACAAAAAAACCATACATGTAGAAAAAAGACCAACATGCACAAACATGCACACTAACATAGATACCCATGTAGATTCCCACTTAGGCACACATCCATGTGCATTCATGCAAATAACCACACATGAACACATGCAAAACCATACACACATGCACAAAACCACTCATGCACATACATACATGCATATAAACATACCACACACACACACACATGTGTATACACATGCATGCTTTCCACAAACACAAATGCACAAACACAAATGCACAAACAATCACTCGCACAAACAAAAAGACGTGCATAAGCACATGTACACACACATGCTCACATGAACACATGCACACACATGTGCACATAAACCTTTACACACAAATGCACTCAACGCCATAAATACACATGCATACACATGCATGCACACTTCCACATATATAAACATGCACATGCATGTAGACATGTGTGCACCCATATGCACGTATGTGTGTGCATGTACACAAAAGTAGACATGCATGCACACACACCACAAAAAATATAACCCCACACACACTCATGCACAAGCCCATTCACATAGACACTCAAGATCATATACTCACACACATGCACATGAATGTACACACAGGAATGTAGACAGAGTAACACACATGCACATTTACAACCACATATACACATGCATACATGCACAAGAATAAACATGCATGCACGCTCAAATGCACACATGCAAACACATAAAAGAATACATATGCACATATGTAGGAAAGCACATACACATACAAACACCCACACATTCCAACGCAAAGTACACACACATTTGAGTTAGTATATGCACATGCACACACATACTCCTACTAACATATGCACAAATGCATGCACACACAAACATGTACATGCACACACATAAATACCAAGACAACCACATGACATGAACATGTACACACAAGCACACATGCATGCACCTACACACAAAAACACACATACACACACCTAATCATACATATACACACACACACTTTTTCACATACAAACATGTGCACACACATGCAAATAGACACTCAAACACAAACATGCACATATGTACACACACATGCATATACACATACATGTACCCATAGAAAAATATGCACACGCACACACATGCACCTACACTTGCACACACAGGAACACGCACGTGTTTACGAGCACAAAGGTACAAACACAAGTGCACAAATATGTGCATACATGCAAACATGTGTGCACATGCATTCACACACACATGCACACACACATACACACACTCATGCAAATAAACAATCATGTGCACACACATATTCACATGCACAAGTATGCACAACACATGCACATACACACACACACTAATACATGCACAAGTGCACACATATGCATGCACATACACATAATCACTCATAGGCACATGCATGCAAATGCAAACATGCATATGCACACAAGTGAACACAAACATGCACACATATACATGCATCCAAACACACTGATGTATACATACATATACAAATAAATGCATGCATGAACTCACACACAAGTACTCACAAATGTACACACATGCGCATTTCCATGCACACATACTCACACATACACATGCTCACGCACCCACACACATGAATACGCACACAAACACACCCATGCTTGCACACATGCACAAGCACACACAAGTACACACACTTGCACACACACACATGCATACACATTGACACGTGCTTGCATACACACACACACATGTGAATGAATCTACATACAGACACACACACATGAACACATGCATACATGCACATGCACACAACACATGCTTGCACAAACTCACACAAACAAACATGCACATAATGATTACACATGAACACACACATATATACAAACCCACAAATGCACACACACATCCACACACACACAAACCCTCATAAACACCTAATAATATTCATGAACATGGAGACACACATGCACATAGAGATATTAATGCATAGACATACAGATGTGCATAAACAAACATACACACACAGACACACTCATACACATGCACACACTCACACACAAGCACATACACACATGCACACACACACACACACACATGCACACAAGCTCACACATGCACACACAAGCACAAAAACATGGATTGAACCCTAATGTAAACACGTACATGCACATAAACATGCACACACACAAACATGCTCAAACATGTACATGCATAGACAGACAAGCACACACACAATCATGCATAGGCACATGCTCACACAACAAGCACACATGCACAGGCACAGACACACACATGCATAAACACAAGAGCATACGAACACACGTATAGATATGCACATATACAACACGACTGTATGTGTGCACACTCACATACATGTGCACATGCACCCACATACGCACATGTGAACGCGTACTCACACACACACACATGCACACATAATCACAAGCACACACACAAACACTAAAATTTGCACCCATGCACATGCCCAAACACACATGTGCACACATGCATTTATACACAAAAGCCTATGACCATGCATGCACTCTTACACATTCAGACATGTGCACACACACCCCAACACATAACTACACACACATGCTTACATATATGCAAGCATTTCACACACGAAAAACCCATAAACACATTCACACACACATGACATGTGCACACACACATCTACTCATGCACATGAATGGCTACATGTATAGCCAGACAACCACACACATGCAAACAAACAATGACACGCACACACATAGGAACACACATGCACATGCATATGTACTCGATTAGAAACAAACAAGCTCGCATGCACGCATACAAACACAACCAAGTATACAAGCATGCACACGTGCATACACATGTAGGCACATGTGTGCACACATATGCACTCACACTTACATGTACACACACATACACGTATATACACACACACATATGAAAACACACACCCACACACACACACGAATGCATGAATGCATGCACATGAATGCATGTGAAGAAGCACACATTGATACACACAAACAAGCACATACACAGACACACACACTTGCATACACACCCACTAACACCCACACATATAGATGCAGATGTACACACACACACATAGGCACATGCATACACATATAAATGCACACACCAACAAAAACATGTGCACAGACATGCACAAGTACATGGAGTCACACACATACACATGCACACCCAAACACATGCATGTGCATACACACTAACACACGTGCTCACACATAAATACAAAAATGCATAGATGCACATGTAGACACACACACATAGAAACACACACACCAAGCACATGCTTACATACCCACACGTACACGCATGCACATACACATGCATACACACACAATGACATATGTAAACATGCACATATGTGCACACTTGCATATGCACACACACAGACATGCATGCAAACACACATAGCCACTTACACACACACACTTGCACACACCCACACACTCATATACATGCACATACACATACATTCTTACACAGACACAAACACATATACGCATACACACTCATGCACACATGGAAGAATTTACAAACATGCACACACGTGCGCCATGCAAATAGATGCACACAAACAAAAACGCACAAACACCCTCGTACACAAAAACATACAGAGAAATACAAACACTCTTGAACATAAACATGCATACGCCTGTGCACATATGCACATAAGCATGCACGTATAAACATGCACACATATGCAGCCACAAAAACATTCATGCATAAACACACATGCACATGCACACAATGCACTTGTAGAAACATTCACACACTTGTGTAGGCATACCAAAGTACAGACACACATGCAAACGTAGAGGAACACAAACATGTGCACACACATGCACAAGCACTTACACACATGAGCACAAGCACACTCATGCACATAAATACACACTTAAACACACACACACACATGTGCACAAACATGTACACATATTCAAGTACATGAACATGCACACACACACACATGTGCTCACTTATACACAAGCACACGCACACACACACATTCATATGCACACTAACACACATACAAACATACATATATTGTCAAAGAAAGGCATGCAAAAATATACTTGCACACACACATATATTGATGTGAACACATAAACAAACACACAAGCATACACCCATAATTGCCCACACACACATGATAACATGCAAACACACTCATAGATGCATGCACACACATATACGCATGCACATGCACATACACATGCACACACACATGTACACACACATTTACACATACCGACAAACACTCACACCCACACATACACAAAACCATGCATGCACACATACAAACACACATGCACACATGTGCACACACACACACACACACATACACAGACGTATACTTAAGTGTGTATCCATGTACACACACATAAACACGAACACAAAAAAGCAGACACACTTGCATGCACATTAACATGCACACACACACACTTATATGCACAAAAACATCAATAGCTTCACACACATACATAGACACTCACATAGATACACTTACATGCATATGGACACACACATATACACACATAGACATCGACACATGCACACACACTCACACACAAATACAATCACACATGCATATGTGCATGAACCAAGAACTCACATGTATAGGTGCACACAAGCCTATGTTATTGCATCCATGCACACATGCACACACAAAGACCCACATGTAGCCCTGCTTACACACATCCATAGGAAAAAAATACAAATATGCTCACACACATACATACAAAGACAGTATGGAAACACACACACACACTCATGCACAAACACGTGCACACACACAACACAAATGCACATGCACAAAGACAAATGCGTACACATGCACACACATGCATGCATTCAAATAAACACATAAACATGCATGTTTGCACATACACTCACATAGATACATGCACAAACATACATGTATACAAATGCACACACACGGATACACAAAAACACATTGGAATGCACACCCATCCAAAGGAATAAATACAAGCAAACACATAGATACACACACAACGGACACACATGCACCCATGCACACACTAGTTTATGCACATGCATACACAAACACATAACTATGCACACATGCATGCACATGCATATGTATACTCACAAAGACACACCCCTACACAAATGCACATGCACACACTCACATGTAGATACACAAAGCACACACATGAACATCCACGCACATGTATGTGCACACAAACACAAAAACACTTGAAACTCACACATTCACCCGCATACACCCCCACACACACACATATGCCCACACATGTGATCATGGGCATACACATGAAGGAAAGCACATACACACACATGCACTCATGTACCCATGCATACACACACACACATTCACACAAACACCCACACACTTGAACATAAAACACACACTTGTGTATGTGTGAACACACACAAACAGTTCCACACATATACAGACATAGACATGCCTACACACATTATCACATGGACACACACACACACATGCACACACCCACACTCATATGCACACACATGCACACATGAACATGAAACAATACACAACCACACACACATGCATGAAAGTAGACATGCACACAAATCCATGCGCACATGCAAGCATCCATACATCCACCCAAACACACAAGCATAAACACTCAAACATGCACAAACGCACACACATGCATGCACACACATCCATGTGCATGTACAAACTTAGACTCGCACACACATATGTACACATATGCACACACATGCACACAAATACCTGTGCACATGCACACACATATATAGAAACAAAAATAAACACACAAATATGTACAAGTGTCTACAAACACAAATACATATGCACACATAACACACACACTCACACTCATGCTCACACACATACATGCAAGCATGCATAAAAACATATATAGTCATATACACATGAACACTTACGTACTCACACAACTAGATACATGCACACATGCACATATACACACACATGTCCACATTGGCAATCATACATACATGTATGTATGCATGCACACCCACATCAACACAAATGCACACACAAATAGGCAAATTACAAACATGCATACACACATATGCATGCACACACTCTAAAACTTACATGCACATGCTCACATCTGCACATGCATGCACACATATACATAAACACAAACACATCGATGCACACACATGCACATAAGAACAAGCATATGTAGTTGCATACACAAGTTCTCACACAAAAATGTGCATACAATTGCACAAACATACATAAGAAAACACAAAGAAACACACATATTTACACACACATGCATACATACATGTGCACACACAAATGCAAATGCATGCACACATAATTGGATACTCAGACACACAAGCATACTTCCACATGCTCACATACACAAATGCACGCAAATACACACGAACAAGCCCACACACATGCACGTACATGCACATGCATCTAGACACACATGCATACACACACAAACAAAAGTACACACACATATGCACAAGTAAATACACATACATATAAACATGCTCACACATACGAATGGACACATGTGGTTTCACTTGTATACACACAAATGCATAAACACTCGCACACAAACATGCACAAACACATATGCAAACATTGAAGCATGCAAATATGCACAAATATATACATGCACACATTTGGACAGCCACACACAAAGAGTTCCACACACACCTATGCACTCATGCACACACATGCACACCCACATGAATACACACGAACACATTCACATACATACTCACACAGACACTTTCACACAAGCACAAACACAACCATGTGCACATATGTACACACGGACACACACGTAGATGCACAGCACACAAGTGCACATACACATACACACAAGTGTGCAAAACACAAACATAGATGTAAGCACATATACACTTGAACAAACACAAACACATATGCACATAGATAGGAATGCACACACACTAACAGACACACATATACACACAAACACTCACACACACATGGACACACCCATGAACCACACGCACACATGCACACACATCCATAGGCACACATATGCACACCAACAAACATGCATGCACACACATAGTTATGCACACACACAGACCCACAAACATTCACACACACACAAACACAAATATGAATGCACACACGTGCAAATGCTCGCACATAATCACAAATGCACAAACACATATGAATGCACATGTACTCACACACACAGACATGTGCAGGCACAAGCACATGTATATACACATGCACACACATGCACATGAAGTTGTGCAAACCTGCACACGAATGCACTTGCACTTGAACTTGCACCTACACAAACATGCACATGCACAACACATGCATGCATACACATGAGAACACCATCTACAAACACGCACATACATAACCATGCATACACAGACATATCAACACATGTGCATAGACATAGAAAAACACATTTGCTCACATGAGCAAATGCACATGCATGCACACACATGCATAGAGATGCATACATGCACAAACATAGATATACACACATATGCATGTACATGCACAAATGCATGCACACACATGCACATATGCACATAAAGCACATGCACACACAAATACACACACACATAAATGCATAAACAAATACATGTAAGTACAAAACATGCAAAAAAATGCACACACACACATACATGCACTTGCACATACACATAAACATGCACAAACACACATGCACATGCATACACACCTATACACACATGTGCACATAAACACACACACACACACACCATTGCATACACAAACATAACCACATATGCACGCACAAAAATGAAAACAAGCATGTATACACACATGTACAACCACACACGCACACACACATAAACATTCACACACTATTGCATGCATGCACATGCACACACACACACACACATACAAAAGCACACATGCACATGCATACACTTATGTGAACCCAAAATCACACTTGCACACACACGCACACACATATGTGCATGCAAACAAGTGCACAAAAAAATGCACTTGCACATTCACATACACCCATACACATACATGCACACATATGTAAGAACATGCACATGCATGCATACACACATGCAAATGCACTAGTACACACACATGGACACATGCGCACACGTGTATACATTCTTGCAAACACATGCACACACACACATGCCAACTCACACGCTCCCAAACACATGTACAATCGCATGAATACAAATGCACATGTATACACACATAAACACATGCACCCAAACACATGCAAGTGCACACGTGCATACACATAATCACACAAACACTAACAAACAAATGAATACACACACACATGTATGCATTTGCACATCACAGAAACACCAACATCAGTTCACCCATACACACACAAACCCCAAACACACTCTCACACACACACTTGTTTGGCCTTGCATAAACACACAAATCCACGCACTTGGATGCACACATGGACATGCACATAGACGCACTAACACATGTAGAAACATGCACACACACAACAACACACACTGACACACACACACGCATGCACACACACATAGATGTACACACACATGCACACACTTGCATGTGCATACACACACATGCTTGTACAAGCATGCATGCATGTGCAAACACACAAATGCACACAGATACCTACACACATGCATACACACAAACACAAAAACACACAACATGCACACACACATACATACACCCTTATGCACTTATAAATGCACATAAACACGCATATGCACAAACATACACACATACTAACACGTACACACATGCATATATACACAAACATACACCCACATATGCATATGCACACATACCCATAGGCACACACACACTCACACAAACACACGCATGAACACATGCACACATGTACATAGAGATGGACATATTCACAAATATGCATACACACACACACATACTTGTTAATGGAAAGCCCACAAAAAGGCATAAGAGCAGGTGTACAAAAACATATAAACAATGGCTCACAAACATTCACACACATACAAAAACACATAGACACAAGAATATGCATATGCATGTGCACAAATGCACACAAGAAAACTCACACACACATAGATATTCACAAGCTTGCACAGACATATATGCACACAGCACATGCACTCGTGCACATATGCACATTATACACATTCACAAAAATAGACACATGCACACACACATGGATGCACAAGCACATGAACACATAGATAAACAAACAAACATACACACACATGCAAGCATACAAAGCATAAAAACATATGCATGTATGCACACTCACACATGCACAAACACACACACACACAAATATGCACCCATGTATACACATACACATGCACAATTATGTGCACACTCACACACATAGATGGATAAACACATACACATATGCACACACACACACACATACACATGCACACACACACACACATACACATGCACACACAAACAACACACACATACATAAACAAGCACAAACACATGCATGCATAATTGAAAGTATGCATACACAAATGTATACACATACACATATACAAGCACATAAACACCCATACACACACACATGACAAGCACATGCACCCACATATGCACACTCAAGATGAAACATACATATAGACAAACACATATGCACAAGCATGCATGTACAAAATCATACACATGCATACACACAAGCTTGCATGAACTCACATTCACACATGTGCACATGCACAAAAACACACACAAACATGCACATGTACACAAACAACTACACACACATAAGCACATACACTTGCATATGCACAATCATGCACACTCACACACATAAACATGAACACAAACATAAACACAAAAGCGCATGCACACACACATGCGCAAATAAACACACACGCATACACACATACACATGCACATGAACTCATGCACATAAACACACATGCACACCCTCACATGCATATACAAGAACATAGACAAGCACAAACACATGCACATGCATTCACACTCATCAAAACTCAAATACACACTTGCACACGAACATGCACGCATGCATACATAGACACATGCACACACTCATACATGTACACATATGCACACACACACACACACTCACACACATGCATGGATGCATATACTCACACAAACACACATGCACAAACACAAACACATGCCCTCCACACATAAGAATACAAATACACACTAACTCTCATGCACACATGCATACACATGCTTACATGCACACATGTGCATAGCAACACATGCATGAGCATACACACATGCACAAATGCATGCACATGCACCCACATACACATGCATGCATGCACACATGCACACACAGACACACATGGGAACTAGCACCCATACACATAATCACATAAGATAAAAACGACAAACATACACTCTTTTGCATGCACACACACACATGCACATGCACACACACACCATAACAAACATGCACACATGCATGAATAAGCACAAAATACACATAAACATACACACAGACATGCTCGTGTGTGTAGGCACTCACATATGCATGCAAGCACGAACATGCATGTGCATAGACACATAGACACACACACATGCACACACATGTTCATTCAAAAACACATGCACAAACACACATAAAAACACATAAATAAAGATGCACAAGCATGCACACACAAATAAATAGATGTACATAGACACACACAGACAAGCACACACACATACACATAGATAAAGCACTCACACACACCCATAAACACACATGCACATCCACACACAAAACACACACACACTCTGGTGCACATGCACACACATAGAGAGACTCACGTACATACACATTTATGCACACACATGCAAATGCACACATACACACACACACACACGTTGAGATACACATGCACACATATATATATGCACATGCACCCATGTAATCATATGCATATGTACAAACAAACTTGCCTACCCACACACACACACACGCACACACATGCACACAAAAACCCGTGCACAAAGACATGCCACACCATTGCATGCACACAATCACACACACACATACACACACCTACACACACACATACATGCACACACAAACACACAAGTGCACATTCTTTTTTTTGATTATAAGCAAAACGCTTAGCATAGCATGCATAAGATCCTCTGTGGTGGATCAAACAAGAAGTCTTTTAGTAGAATATCAAGAAAAGGCTCGGGGAGGGGCGTAACCCATCTCCACGTAAAATCTGACACACAAGCAGCGCGCGTCGCCCAGTTCGTCGGCGCGTTCCCCTCCGTACATATGTGCGACGTTCTCAGCATGCTTAAGTTCCGTGCATGCTGAAGCACCAATGCATAACACCCACCCTCAGGAAGATTTGCGAGGAGGTTTCACACAGCTTGCTCAGGGTGCACTGAATCCGTTTGAAGCTCGACAGCATGAAATTCAGGTAAAGTGTTCCTCGACATCTCTAAGGCTTCCAGCATCACCAGTGTCTCCATTGCCACCGTAGCGTGCGAGTGATACCACCTGTCGGCCACCACTAGAGGCTTGTCAAAGTGGTCCCTCACCACCAGTCCAATGCCCGAAATATCCTCACCAACCACAGCATCACAGTTAATCATTATCTAACTAGTGGGGGGGAACCCAGACATGGGCTACCTTCAGCTTGGAGAAGCTGCTTAGGTTCTCGCAAAACTCGGATGGGTGCTGATTACAGCGCTTTGATGCGGTAGTTGCTTCAATTTGAACCTTCTGCCATAGGGTGCTGCAGTGAAGAGGTTGTTCATTGCGCCTTTTCTCATTTCTGTTCTCCCATATATAAAACATAATCGTCGCAAGGGTCGCTGCATGAGCCCTACCTTCTCCCCATCACACATCAGGCAATCCCATAAACTCTTTAACACGCTATAGAAACGCCACCTTGCTGAGCACCACAAAAGAGGTTCCCAGTGCATCCATGGCCTCACGCACATGGCACGTATTCCATAGCTCATGTGTGTGAGAGCAATCCCAAAATACATGCTACAATGACTCTACTTCATCACAACCCCATGAACACTTGCTACTTTCAGCCAGTTTCTTGTGCACGAGCCACACCGCTGTAGAAAGATAGTTCCTCACGAGCCTTCATATGAATATGTGAACATGCAGCAAAACGTTCAGCTTCCATATCCACTTAGCTTGCTCCCTGGCACACTTCACCTGCACTGCATCTCTCCTATTTGTATCATGCTTTAACTGCTTGTAGAAATGGCTATTGTCAACCTACTCTAAGCCTGTATTAGCTTGTGCAAGCATGTCCCCTTTATGCAAATGAGCCCAAGGCAGGTGTATAATCCTTTCAAATAATGGATCACCAGCCCAAGATTGGACCTTCTCCTCATCCCACACTCCTATCTTAATGATACATTAGCCCATAAGAGTCGGCCACTAAGCATTCATATTTATGTAAGTGGGCCAGTAGTTAATCAAAAGGAAGTCCATCCAGTTATCCTCTACGAATTGAACATTCTTGCCCTCCCCAATTCTCCAAACGAAGTTTGCCACCGCAGTAGTCATCGCACCAGCCACCAGCCTGCATGCATGGGATGCCCCATGCGCTGCTATGAAGATGTTATTATCAATGCCATATTTCCCTCTCATGATTTTTGCCCACAAGCTCTTCTCTCGACTTAGTAATCTCCTGCACATCCTCATATGGAGCATACACTGCCAAGTACACAGCTCAAGTAACCCGAGGCAACCTGCATCCTTCGGCAACGTGACTGTATCCCAATCAGCATTATGCGTCATGTTCACACTCCTTGAACCACTCCACAAGAATTTCCTAATGATCCTCTCAACGACAGCAATTGTTACCTTAGGTATTACACAATGGCTTATTAGGTAGCTCAGGATAGCATTGAGCACTGCCTTAATCATGGTGACTCTCCCAGCTAACGACAAGGGCCTCACCCGCCACTTGGCCACCCTCTCCTCCATATTCTGAATCATGAAATGGACATCATCCATCTTAAGTGACTTCACCAATATAGGAACACCCAGGTTTTTTAGTTTGTCACCTTGACTAATGCCCAATTTGCTGGTACTGATCCTCTTTCTCTTCCCTCTCGTTGTTTTTCTAAAAAGACTCTGGATTTTGTGCGATTGACCTTTAGTCCCGCCGCCTCTCCAAACACCTCAAGTCCTACACACCGCGCTTGCTGCCGTGCACATTGCAGGGGCATACACAATAATATCATCTCCAAACAATAGATGAGATGTGAGAGACGCATGCTGACAACACCTGAAACCCAGCAACGTCACTGCTTCATAGCCCCGAATAATCGCAGAGAAGTATTCCATCACAATTGTGAATAAATAGGGCGATAATGGGTAGCCTTGATGCAGTCCACGTTTGGCCTCAATCCATGGTAGTCGGGTGCCATTGAGCAGCACCCCAAACCTAGGACAAATGATGCAGGCTTCCACCCATTCACACCATTGCTATGAGAATCCTATCACTCTAAACATATGGAGCAAAACATCCCATCTAACGTTATCATAAGCCTTCTCCATGTCGATTTTTATTGCCATCAGCCCCTCCTTGGTGCTAGAATGGTGCACCCTTGAGGCCATCTCTTAAGCAACAAAGATGGTGGATATGGTCCTCCTAGGAACAAAAGCTCCTTATTCTCTGGAGATAATATGAGGCAGCATCGACTTTAACCACTCCACCAGGATCCTCGTAATGACTTTATATATGACATTTTATAGGCTTATGGGCCTGAAGTGTTCCTACTTGTTCGCACTCTAGGTTTTGGGAATTAAAACCAGTGTGTCTTTCAAACTCATTGCCATTCTCCTCTCCTCAAAAAAAACGTGAGCTGCCCGAAGGATATCCCTCTTCGTTATGGTCCAGTAACCCTTAACAAAATCTGCCGTTATCCCATCCATGCCTGAAGCCTTATTTTTCAGATGACATTAATGGCATGCACAACTTCCTCCTCAATCACCCCCTGACCCATCATATTTGCCTGCTCACAGCCAATACAAACTCGCAGAACCCACTATAGCTCCAAGAGCACACGGTTCTCACCCCACCATTTCGCCTCAAAGAAAGTCGATAAGATCAAACCAATGATCTCTACAGTTATCGCATCATTCCCTGCATCATCCCTCAGATGTGCAATGAAGTTACTATGCATACGCATGGTTGCAACGGCATGAAAGAACTTTGTGTTAAGATATCCCAGGTGTGCTCATTGAACTTTCGCTCTTCGCCACCACCATTTTTCTTCGTTTGCACTGCCGCGATGAAATTCCGTGATCAAACGTCCAAGGTGCAAGTGTTCTACCTCATCCAACCCCACCTGTGACTCCTTACTCTGCAGACTATTGATGCTGTGCTCCATCTCAGCATTCTTCCTTATTATATTTCCCAATGCATTCTTGCTCCAACCATGCAAAGCCACCAGCACCCTATAGAATTTGATTGATAGCTCTTCCATACTGCCACCCTTAGTGCACCTCCTCCATGCTCTATGAACCACTCCCATAGTCTGAGGATAGTCAATCCAGATGCTCTCAAATTGGATTATGGCTTTAGCTCTCGATTTCTGATCATCTCCCCAGTCAATATGCAGTGGGCAGTGGTTAGATCCCATCTGGGCAAGGTGAGTGACAGAGCATTTAGGGAATACTTGTAACCCCAAAATTTTCATTAATGCTACATCAAGTCTTTCATATATTCTTGCACCACCTTGCTTTCTGTTACACCATGTAAAATTGTTCCCCACGTATCTTAGGTCCACTAGTTGTAGCTCCTGCGACTTCCATGAACTCCTGTTGTGCTCTTTCATATGTAAATTCCCTCTCCCCTCTTTCTTTGTTTTGCGACATGATTAGATTGAAGTCACCCACCACCACCATTGGGCCTCCTCTGTCAGTTACTCTCCTTAGAGCTTCCTATACCTCACTTCGCTTATATGGCTCCTTCGGGCCATACACTGCGCAGCACTTGACCGTGATGTCCCCTTTCAGTGTGAGTTCAAAAGCCATCACATGCCTCGTTGACTCTAGAAGTTTTATATTCAGCCAGTTGCACCACATCAGAATAATTCCTCCCGACTTCCCTTTAGACAGCTGAACTTTGTAAATCCACTCTCTGTCTAGCAGCCAATCCGCATCTTTCCTTGTGAAACTTTGTACACTCGTCTCCACGAAGGCCACAGCATCCACGACTCTATCTCTGATAAAACACTGTAGGTAAATCCTAAACTTCTTCTCCTGGATCCCTTTGATGTTTCATACTACTAATTTTATCATTTAAGGAAGTAACAGCCACTCAAAGCCTCCTAGTAATGCTAATGTAACTACTGCTACAGGTGCATGTAGTCCATGAACGCATAAGTTTTCACATTAAATAATGCTCCTGCCAATTTCAAAAGTGGATATCGTCCCCAGCTTCCGTCACTACCCCCATTTGGCCGCCATCTCATGTGCATCGCATAGCGCTGGCCTCACGTGCTCCACTAATCACCATCACATCACGTACCCTCGTCACACTTTCCCGCACACATTCGTGAACCCAGAATGCTCCTCCCCTCCCTAGTATGAGGCCCTCCATACCACACACCCTTGGCATAGTTTCTCCCGCTTTTGTTTAACTCCTTAGCGCATAATTCTCTGCACCCCACGATGTGCAGAATTAGCACGAAGCATTCAAAGGTTGTCATTATCATTATAATAATAATAGTCCCACTCCCCATGCGACATTGGCTTCTTCCCTTTAAGATCGATCACTTGCTGCCTTTTCGTCAGATTCTTCTACTGATCAACATTTGAGCTTGACAGAGTTGGTACAATTCCCACCTATCCCCCTGTCTTCAGGGTGCCTAATCCTCCTAACAGGATTCCTCCCTCTCGTGTTTGATATGCTCCTCCTCCTACCATGAAAACCCATCCCTCCATTGCCTTGTGTAGAACCCCTCAGCCCTTATGCGAGCTCTGCCCACCATCAATGACACTATCGCTTCTCTGCACAATTTTGGCCATATGTTGTCGTTGTTGCTTCACCAGCATCCACGGCCCAAGACCTTTGGTCTTCCCATTATCCTCTACGTTTAGCACTTGAGCAGATGAAGTGACCTCTTTCTTTTTTCCATGAATTTCAAGGTCCAGCGACCTCCTCCCATTCGAGGCAAGCGCATTGAAAGCCCACGCATAGCCCGAGCAAGCAACTCCTATGTGGGTGTCAAACACGAGCTACCCCCTTGTGCTCTTACCCATCATCCCAGGCAGACGCATCAAGAGAAGTCGAAACCACCCCCGTATCTTGTTCAGGCACAACGCCTCGAGTTTTCCCAGCTTTACATTGCTCCATCAGATGACCCACATGCCTGCATCCAAAGCACACGCTTAGCGGTCCCTCGTATTCAAAAGGCTGGTAAGTCATTCCCAGCTCATCACTCAACCAAATCCATAGTTTCAAAGGCTGTGAGAGGTCCATTATGATGCAAACTCTCGCATACGTGGACCTCTGTATATCCGCAGTTCACCCATCAAGTAGTATCAGCTCGTCGATTGCCTTAGCAATCCTCATAATATTATCAATGTCCTAGTATATTAAAGGAAGTCCAGGGAATCACATCCACACTGGGGTCTGCATTGCAACCTGAGCTTTAGGTTCGAACTCAGCAGTCCATAAATCTAGCCCCATGGCTTGGCTAGCAACTTGCCAAGGCCCGTCAAGCCACACCTCATTTCTGTCTTGGATGGAATCAAAGTGTAGACAGAAGCAACCCTCAGACAAATCAAGGATTCTGAAGTTTTTGAAATGACCCCAATGTTTGTGTAGCACCCTCATAATGACAAAGAAGAGGAGATTGTCCCCATAGACCCACACAACCAAATCATATTTGTGAAAATCTCTATGCCTCTGGCATGCTTCATTTGACATAGTAACCACACCATTAGCACCACATTCAGTCATCCCTGCAGCTCTCGCTGCAACATCAATAGCTGTCGGCTTGACAAATGGAGTCACGAGCCCATTAAAGAAGATTGGCTTTGCAGTTAAAGCCTCTTTAAAGCTAACTCTGTTCATATGTGCCATTTCACTTGCATCATTCGATGGCCCTTCAGGTTCTGCCATTCCAACACAGTCATGCGGGGGATTTGATGGCTCCTCCATCTGCATGCAAGTCCCATGAGCCAACTTTATGCTATCATTTATGCATTTGTCACTCATTTCAGAGTCTACTAATTGTGTATTACCCCTCTTATCACCATCTTCATCGCTCAGATTATTCGCACTACCATCCGCCCTCACACACTTGCCCTTCATAGGCTGTGTCGTTCATGCATCATGGTCTCCAATTTCTGCGTACTTCCTTACATTTCCACTGGAGGAGGCAACCGAGTCACTGGATGTCTCATTGTCGAGAATTAAATGGTCCTTATCCTCGCCAAACACTACCTTCCCGGATGCCAAGCCTATTTGGTCGTTCCTAGAGATGGAATTGATCAGATCACTCACATTGTTCATCCTCTCTAGAGACCTACTTGCATGAATTCTGGACTTGTTGTTACTCTTCTTCACTTTCACGCCCGTCATATTCCGCTAAGTCGTTCACAACATTCTCTGCATAGGTAACGGCCACAACAGACTTTTGTAGGATGAGGTATTCTCCTTCACAGTACAGCTTGGCCACTTAATGCTATTCTATCAGCACCTCAGGCTTCAAATTAAATATTTCAAATTTCAAATCGTGTAGTACCCCTCTGTCTTCCTCAGCGCGCCTCAGAGTGTGCCGTAATCCTATGCCAGAGGAGTTGCCCAGCACCTTCCACCTCTTACCAGCTGATAGAACCGAGACCACATGCGTACACAAATCATAGCCGAAAGGTATGACCCAAGAAAAGGTGGATTAATAAATTCGGCGGTACTAGGGTTTTAAGACGAGATGGCTGTGGAGGAGATCGGTGACAACCGGTTTTAGATGGTGGGGGTTTGGTAGCACATGGGATAGCAGAGGGTGTCAAGAGATGGTGGCGATACAACGAATGGTTAGGATGATGGGGAAGTCAAGAGGATGGAGAAATCAGGAGGATGGTGGGGATATGATCGTCGAAGTCGTCGTCATCATCGTCATCAAGTCATCATCGTTGTATCCAATAAGTCTTTGCGATGAGTTTTTTTGTGCATGCATATACACACACACACACCCATGCATGCATATGCATAAAAAAACTACATACACATTAGTAAAGATACACAGATGCAAAAACACATGCACATAAAGATGCATACACACACAATAATGTATGCACACACATGCATACACACAATAGCACATGCAAATGCTTAACGCGCGCACACACACAAGCACACATACATGTGCAAACATGCATACACACACAAACATGCATGTATGCTCATGAAAACACACACATGCATACAAATATACACACACATACTCACACACACTTGCACGTGCATACAGAAGCACATGCATGCACACAGACACACTCAAGTACACACACATAAGTAATCACACACACACACCCATATGCACACTAACATACACACACAAGAAAAAAAACTCATACATCCATGTACACAAACTCATACACATATGCACAAATGCATGCATAAACACAAGGATAACCTACACACATGCACACATGAACACGTGCATGCCCACATGTATGTACAAATGCACACAAATAAATGTATACACCCTAACACATACAACACACACACCTACACATGCACACTCATACACACTCACATGTGCCGGTACATGTACACACAAAGGCAAACACAAACATGAAAACATGCATGTGCACACACACACTAAACCACACATGAACACACATAGAGAATCATGCACATATGCACAAACATACATGCACAGATATAGACATGATCACACACACGTGCCCATACACACATATATGCACACATCCACACACAGGCATGCATGCGCACTTGTACACACCAACATAAATACACACCAATAGACACACATTCAAATAAGTATGCATGCATCCTTGGACACACATGAACAAGCACAAAAACACATGCACATGTGCACATAAGCAAACACTTAAACATGCACATATGCACACAATCACACACACACACACACTCATATACACACACATTCACACATGCTTATGCAAACACACATGCAAAAATATGAACATGCACACACACACATACACACAAACATGCATGCATAAATACACACAAGTACATGTTTACACATAGACACATAGGTACACAAATGCACATGGACATACATGACCACACTCACACAAAAACATATATGCACATACACACAAACATGAGCACACACTTGCATAGACACACACATGCATAGACACACAAAAACACACGTGTGCATCTGCACACACACAAACTTGTTTGCATGCACACACACACAAACTCACACATCATAACACACACATGCATGCGTGAACCCACACAAACACACAAACAAACACACACACAAACATACACCCCCTTACAAACTCAGACACACAAATACATGCTTATACGTACGCACACACAACTAAACACATGCATGCACATAGACACAAATACATACAAGCACACATACATGTAACCACACACCTGCACACATATGCACCCACAAATGCACACATGTACACATGCACATGCACACACAAACATGCGGGCACACACACAAGCAAACTCATGCACACCCAAGCACACTCACGCAAACATGTAAATGCACATAAACTCATGCACACAATCATATATAAACATATGTGCACATGCACACACACACACATAAACATAAACATGCATACATGAACACACACATGCACACATGGATGCACAACACACAAAATTGCATAAAAATACATGTGCAAACACACACATGAACTCAAACGCATGCATGAATGCACACACAAGCATAGCACACACACACACACTCATGGATGCATGAACAAATACACACACCCACATGCAAGTAAGTACATGCACATCCTCACATATACATGCAAACATACACACATGCACAAACACTTGCACACACACACAAACATGCACACGCACACAACCTCATGCTCAAACACACATTCACATGCATATGTACATACATGCACAAAAACACACAAAACAAATCTACAAATGTACAATCACATCCACGCACACAAACACATATGCAAATGCAGACACATCCATACACACACAACCACATGCATAGATAGACACATACATATATGAACACATAGATAGATACACAAATGTAGAAAAAAACACACACACACATGCACGTACACACACACATGGATGTACACACAAACATGCACATGCACACACTCTCTCTCTTACACATTCACCCAACATGCATACAAACATGCACAGATGCATGCACACACACACAAAAATAAGCAAAAAACTAGTGCATGTACATACACAAACTATCGTACACATGCACAAATGCATGCACGAATACAAGGATAACCCACACACAAACACACATACACATACACACATAGGTACAAACACATGCATGCACACATGCATGAACGAATGCACACACACGCATATATACAGTGTTGCACACACAGCATGCACGACCACACATGCACACATATACATATCCACACATGCATGTACATGCACACACAAAAATAAGCTCATGTACACACACACACACAAACTCACACATGTACACACACTCATGCATGCATGCACACATACAGATATGTTTACACGTGCTTACAAATACACACACATATGCATACACCCACACAAAGGCATGCGCACACATAAATACACACATGCATAGACACATATTCACACACTTGTGCATGCACACATGCACAAGCATGAATAAGCATTGAAACACACATATACATGCAAGTAAACACTTTCACATGCACATATACATACATGCACACACACTCACACACATTCACACATACTCATGCACACTCATGCACTAAAATATGAACATGCACAAGCACACACACACACATACATACAAAAATGCACACAAATGCATATACACTTGCATGACACACACACATGTGGACACACAAATACACATAGGAAGATGCACATGTGTGCAAACATACACATAAATTTGTTTGCATACACACGCAAAGAAACCTACACATCCTAACACACATACACACATGCATGCATGCATGTGCCCACACATACACACATGTGCATGTGTGCACACACACACACATGTGCATGTGTGCACACACACACACACATGCACACATGCACACATGCACATGCACACTCATGCACAAACACATATGCACATACACCCCCTCCCCCTGCCCCCACACACTCCAAATACAAGCACACGCTCCTAGACACACACACACTTGCATAAACATTTTCACGTATGTAGCTATACACACACCCACACAATTATACATAACCACACACCTACACACACATGCACACACACACACACATTAACATGTGAGGACTTGCATAAGCACACCTATGCACTCACAAGTACACACACACATGCAAACACACAAACATGCATGCACACAATCATGCACAAACATCTAGGCACATGCACGCTTGTAGAAACATATACACACGCACACATGGATGCACAACACACACAACTACATAAAAATAGATGCATAAACACACACATGAATAGAAGTACATGCACACATGTGCACACAAGCACAAATGCACACACACACACACTCACACATGGATGCACAAATACACACACGTGCATGTGAGTAAGAACATACATACCCACCCACATACATGCAAACATGCACATATGCACACACACACATGCAAAATCTTATATGCTCAAATACACACATACACACATTCACACAAATGCACAAACACACACAACCTCATGCACAAACACACATGCACATGCATACATACACACATACACTGCCAAATGCATGCATGCCCATGCACACACATACACACACATGAGCATTAACACACACACAAACAAAACCACACATGCACAATCATACCCACATAGACAAATACACATGCACACATAGGCATGCACACACCACACACATATAATCACAAGTACATTTGCATAGACAAACAGACAGACAAACACACATAAAAAAAGTACACATGAACATACACATGTACACACAAACACACACATCCACATAGGAACACACACATAAACATGCACACACACACACACACGTGCACACTCTCATGCACACATACATATGCAAATACACACACACACACACACATCTATGCATGCTTGCCAATGCCCACACACACATTCACAAACATGCATGCTCACATAGATGTACACACACAGGTGAGTCCATAAAGACACATGCACAAGCACACACATACAAACAAACACACACACACACATATTGGCATGTACCCACACACACGTGCAAATGCACTTGCACAAGCTCAAACACACAAAGATGTACTCACATGCACATGCAAAGACACACACACTCGCACACGCACAAGCTCTCCTATACGTGCATGCACACACACAAGCTCTCCTATATGTGCATGCACACAGACACACACACTTATGCACATACACACTCATGCACACACACACAAATGCATACACATGTACACACACATAAAAACACAAAAACATACACATATGCACACATAAATGCATAGTCAGATAACCACATATATGCACCCAAAAAATGCATGCAAACAAACTCATCTAATACACATGCTTACATGTATGCATAAAAACATAAATGAGCATATTGGCACACACATACACACACATGCACAAACACAAATATGCATGCACACACACCATACACACACACGTGCAAATGCAAACATGCACATGCACACACCCATGAGCGCATACATGTACACATACAAACACATAAAAACATGTACACAGACACATAGACACGTGTACAAACAAATAGGCAAAGATGTACACACCGATGCACATAGACATGCACACAAAAATAGACATGCAAATGCACACAGTCACACACATACATGCATGTAAAATTTGGCACACACAAGTACACAAATGTCCATATACACGTATGCACATGGACACGTGTAAACACACATGCATATGGCCATGCACACACACCCTCATAAAATACACACACACACACAAACAAACACACACGTGCACAAACACTCATGCATAACTACATACAAAGACACCCACACACTCACATATGCATTGCACGTAGGCAACACACATAATGATGTAGTGTCCAAATGCACACATACACACAAGAACAAACACATATGCAAATAGACAAAGTTATGTAGACACATACCCATGCATGCACATACGAACACACACACACATGCACATGCACACAAACTCATGCACTCATACACAAATATGCACAAGAATGCCTACATGCCCATTTTCTTATGTGTGCATGTGCATATGTGTGTGTGTGTTTTTGTGTGTGCATGTGTATCAATGTCTACATGTTTTTGCATATGTATTTGTGTGTGTATGTGCATATATGTGTACTTATGAGTATGCGATCTTGTGTGCATGCATGTGCATGTCTGAGTTCCAGTGAAGGTATGTGTGTGAATGTATTTTGGCATGTGTGTGCCTATATTTGCTCTTACATGTGTGCCTATTCATGTGTGTACGTGTGTTTCTACACATGTGCATGTGTAGAAATGGTAGGTGCATTTGTATATGTAATTGTGCATATGAGTGTATGTGTATGCACACATTTGAGCTAATGTTTGTGCTTGTGTGTGTGTGCATTCATGCAAGTGTGTGTGCGTGCATTTGGGTGTGAGTGTACGTGCAAGTGTTCATGTACTTATGCTTTTGTGTGAGTGTACTAGTATCTGTGTGCGTGCATATGTGTTTCTTTGAGTGTGCATGTGTATGAGTGCATGAGTTTATGTGCATGCATGTGTGTGTATGTATTTACATGTATGTACATTTGCATATGCAAATGTTCATGCTTGTGTGCATATTTATGTGGCATCTGTGTGTATGTGTGGATGCATTTATGTGTGTGAGCTTGTGCATGTGTATGCATATGTTTGTGTATGTGTGTGTGTATGTGTGTGCACGTGTGTACATGTGTGTATGTTTATGTGTGTCTATTTAAGGGTGTGTGTGATTGTACATGTATGTCTACTTGTGTGTTCATGTATTCTTGTGCATGTGTGTATATGGGTCTATACATGTATGGATGATTTGTGCATTTGTGCAAGTGTGTGTGCATGTGTATATGCCTGCATGTGCATGAGTGTGTGAGCACGTGTGTGCAGATGGATGTGTGTGTGTACTTGTGTGTGTGTGCAAGTGTATGTGCATGTGCATGTATATGTATGTATGCATGTGTGTGCATTCATCATTGTGTGTGTGTGTGTGTGCTTGTGCATATGCATGCTTTTGTGTTTGAGTAAACATATGAGTATGTGTTTATGTGTGTATATTTGTGTGTGCACATGTGTTTGTTTGTGCATGCATGCACTTGTGTGTTTTCATGTGCATGCTTTTGTTTATGTGTGTGCTAGTTTATGTGTGTGCATATGTGTGTGAGTGTGTGGATGTGTGTGTACATCTGTGTGTGTTGGTTTATGTGCACATGCTTATGTTTGTGCATATGTGTGTGTTTTCTTGTGTGTGTGGGTGAATGCAAGTGTGCTTGTGTGTGTGCATTCATGTACATGTGCTCTTGTGTGTTCAGTTATGCATGGGTGTATGTGCATACATGTGTGCGCATGTGAGTTTTTGTGTGTGTATATTTATGTGTTATACTTGTAGGTGTGCATGTGTTTAGATGTGGGTGCGTGTGTGTGAGAGTTAATGTGCCTATGTTTGTGTACACCTAGAAGTATGCATATTATTTTGTGTGTTTGTACGTGCTGATATGTGCTTGTGTTTGTGTATGAGGGAGAGAGCACATGCATGCATTTTCATGTGTGATCGTGTATGCATGTGTGAATACTGGTATGTGTGGAAGCATGCGCGTGTGTGTGGGCATGTGTGTGCATGTGTTGCTGTGTGATGCAAGTGTGTAGGTGTGTGTGTGTATGTGTGTGCCTAGTTCTTTTCATGCATATGCAAATGTGTATTTTTGTGTATGTATGCATGTGTGTGTATTTATTTGTGTATATGTATTCAAATTTGCATGTGAATGCATGTGTGTATACATTTGTGTGTTTATGTATGCATGTATGAGAGCATTTGTATGCACATGTACACAACTGTGTGTGGATGAGTACATGGGTATAGGTGTGTGGGTGAATTTGTCATTTTCTGTATGTGCATGCATATTTTTGTGTGCTTTTTTTGTGTTCTATGCAAGCATGAGTGTGTGCATGCAACTGCATGTGTGTCTATGTGTGTGCTTGTTTGTGTCTATATGCATATTTGTGTGTGTTATCTACATGTGTTTGTGTTTATCTGATTATGTTTTTGTTTGTGCATGTGCACATGGGCATATCCATGCATGTATGCATTAGTGCATGTGTGTGTATACTTATGTATATATTAACGTGTGCATTTGTGTGCATGTGTTTTTTTGGATGTGTGCATCCATGTATGTACATGTGTGTGGGTGTGAATCTATATGCTTGGTAATGTCTAAGTGCGTGTGTGTGTGTGTGTGTGCATGTGTGTGGGTTTGTGTAGAAGCATGTCCATGTGTGATGTGCAAGTGTGTAGGCATGTGTATGTGGGTGTGTGTATGTGCACATGCATACATGTTTATGTGTGTGTTTGCCCATTCATTCTTGCAAGCATGCAGTGTGAGTTTGTGTGTGTGTGGCTAGGTGTGTCTGTGTGCATGTGTGCATGTGTGCAAGCATGCATTTACATGGGTGTGTGTGGGTGTGAGTGTGCTTGTGTCCATGTGTGTGTATGTGTGCATGTGCATGTCCATGTGTGTCTAAAAGTTTGTGTGCATGACCTTGTGTTTTGTGCATGTGTGCAAGCATAGGTGTTTGTGGTGCACATATGGGTGTATGCATGTGTGTTTATACTATGTGTATTACTTCATGCATGCATGTGTGTGTTTGTGTGTGTGTGTGTGCATGTGCATGTTCATGCACGTGTACATGTGCATGATTGTGTTTGCATGTTTGTGTGTGTTTGTTTGCATATGTGTATTTGTCTGCATGTGTGTACATGTGTTTACATGCACGTGTCAGTGCACTTGTTGCACATGTGCATTTGTTAGTGTGTCCATGTGAGTTATATGTATATATGTGTGTGTGCTTGTGCAATTGTTTGAATGTTTGTATGCATGAGTGTGCATGTGTGCATGTGTGCTTGTGTCTCAATGTGCTTTAACATGCATGGGTGTGCATGTGGTTGTACATGAGTATGTGTGCATGTGCATATGTTTGCATGTACATGGACATATTTGTGAGAGTTTGTTCTTTTGCATGTGTGTCCAAGTGTTTTATGTATGTTTGTGTAGGTGTGTGTGTGTATGTGTTTGTGTGTGTATATGTATCCATATGTACGTGAGTGTGTGGTTGTGTGTGTGGGTACTTGAGCTTGTGAATATTTGTACATGTGTGTGTGTGTGCTTCTGTGTGCGTGTATGTGTGTGCATGCATTCATGTGTGTGCACTCATATGCTCATGTGTGAGCATGAGTGCATGTTTGGGTGTTGGTATTCTTGTGGGTGTGTATGTGCATGTGTGTGTCTTTGAGTGTGTTTCCGTGTATGTATAGGTGCATGTTTTTATGTGCATATGTCTGTGTATGCATGAGTGCATGTGGGTGTATGTGTGTGTGCTTGATTTGTGTGTATGTATGTGTGTGTATCTTTTATGTTTTATGGTTGTGTGTGCATACCATTGTGTGTGTGTGCGAGTGTGGCAACGTGGGTGCATGCACATGTGTGTATGTATGTGCAGGTGTGTGTGAGCATGCATATGTGTTAGCATGTGCGTCCATGGGCATGTGCATGGGTGTTCCTTCATGTATATGTGTATGTGTTGGTCTGTGTGATGTGTGTGTGCATATGTTCATGTGGCTGTGCAAGTGCATGTCGATGTGGATATGTGTCTGCACGCTTGTGCACGTTACTTTTGTTTGTTTGTATGTCCTCACACATGCAAGTATGCACATACACAAATATGCACACACATGCGCCCACATATAGGCACACACTCATGCATGAACACACACATGTGTACATGCTTTTACATATGTACAAAAATAGGCAACACAAATAAATACACATGCACATGCACATAAACACAAGCACAAACACAAAGATACATGTACTCTCACATAGACACGCACACACATGCATGAATGCACACATGCACACGTGCATACTCAAACATGCACACACACACACATACACATGCATATTCACAAGCATGTATGAACTCACACACATTTAGAGATATATGCACCTATATGCACAATCATACAAACACATACACATACCCCCACACACAAGCACAAACCAAACACACATACACATATTTATCAACACACGCACACATGTACAAGCACACACATGCACGGACACATAAAAACATGGACACACACAGATACACAAGCACACACAGGTAGCAAAACACACAAGCACGCATGAACACTTGCACACACACACAAGCACACATGTACACACACTCACATGCACACAAACTTATACACACATAGACAAAAACATAAACACACTTGCACATGCACACAAGCTGTCACAAATAGGGCACACACATATGTGCCCGCACACCACACACATGTGCACACTTATGCACACAAGCACATACGCACAAACACATTAACTAGCACTAGCACAAATAGGAACACACACACACACATGCACAAAAACATGTAGACACACACGTACACACACATAAACACGAATGCACACACACATGCACAACATCACACATGCACAAATGCATATGCACATAGACATGAACATAAATACACACACATATACACCACATGCACCCACATGCACATGCATGCACATGCATGCACACACATGCTCATGAACTAATGCGTGCACACACACAAACACACATGCATGCACCCCTACACACACATGTGCTCACATGCATCCACACAGACATGCATACACCCACACAAGCATGAACTTACATGCATGAACACATGCACACTTCATATATACACACATACACACATCCACACACACACGCATGCACATGCATAAATATATAAACCCACACATATGCATACACATATACACATGCACACGAACACACAAACACACATGCAATCACATCCATGCGCATAGCCGCATACCCACACATGCACACACACACACGCGCACAAACATACATAAGCACACAAACACAAAGACACACATAAGAAAACACTCATATGCACACACATACAAACACACTTGCACACACAAATGCACACACATGCATGCACACACACACACACTCATCTGCACGCACACACACACACACATGAACACCGACACAGATGCACACTCGCACACACATGCATACACACACATAAAAAATAGCATGCACAAGTACACATATGCATGCAAATGCACATGCAAACATGAACATAAGTACAAACATGCACATTCACACACAATCACATGTACACGCATACGCAGTCACACAAATCGATGTACATGCATGAAAACACACCCACAGATATGCACACACGCACATACATTCACACACATGCATGCATACGTGCATGAACACTCGCACACGTGCACATAAGCATGCACAAGTAGACACACAACCCACACACATGCACGCACACACACATACATGCACACACACACACACACACATCCCTATGTGCACACACGCACATATAACTCACACATCTACACATGTGCACACATGCATACATACACGTGTACGAACACACATGCAAGTACACACATGTGCACATGCACACACACACATGGACACATCCAACCACACACACACAAAAGTGAGTGCACGCATGCATACACACCAATGCACACACACAAGAACATATGCACACATACTTGGCTACATGAGCACATCCACTCACTCATGCATATGCAAGAACACATAAGGACACATACACATACAACAACACAAACATGCACACAGACTCTTGCACACGTGCATAAACACACATATATGTAAATATGCACACAAACACATGGCCACACACATGCACACTCATATGCACACTCACTCACACACATGAACATGCACATGCATACACAATCCAACACACACACATACAAACATATGTACATACATGTAGACAAATTCATGCACCCACATACACTTGCACAATCACACACATGTATGCACACATGCACACACCCACATGCTCACATACTCAAACATGTGTGCGTACACTTCTATGTAAGTAGACATGCACAAACACATACAAACACACTTTCACGTATACAGACACACATGGACATACACACTCGAATGCATGTGCGAACTCATACAAAGCAACATAGACACACTTACATAAACAAACCTGCACACACAAACGTACACACATGTACTTGTACAGCCACACATACACACACACACATGCTCTTACACAAATGCATGAACGAACACACTCTCACACTTACATAGATATGCATGCACACACACTCTCTCACATACCCATAAGAACACACACTCACATGCGTGCACACACACATATGCATGAATGCAAACAAACACAAGCATACACACATGCACAAATGCATACTCACACAAGAACACATAAACACACACCCAAATGCACTCACACATGCATGCACAACACACACATAAGCACATGCATCATGCATACACACACAAGCAAACAATCACATGTGGATACATGCACACATACATTGAAGCTTGTGCACAAATGTATACACTCACACCCTAACACACACACACACATACACATACACATGAGTGCACAAATAAGCACACATGCATGCACCCACACACACAAGCATACATACATTGACATGCACACAAAAACATACTTACATAGTCCCACACACATACATGAGCTTAAACCCACAAATGTATAAAGAAAAACACACACACACAAAAACATGAACATACACACACAAGCACATACATGTAAGCACATACACATACACACATACGTGCATAGCGACATACAGATACATGCACACAAACACATGCATGCACAAATAGGTACCAAAACATAGATACACACATAGTTATATAGACAGATATGTACATGTAGACACACGCAACCACAAATATAAGAACGTAGACACAAATGCATACACACATGCATGTATAACACGCATGTATACACACATGCATGCATGCACAAATGCTTATAGGCACGCACACAAACACAAGCGTAAGTCCACACACCCATAAAAGTACTTGCACACACACGAATGGACAAACACATGCATACACATGCTTGCACTTCTACACTCAAATGCACACCTAGAAGTTAGCTCACACACGTGCACATGCACACATACCCATAAATGCACAAACATACACATGCACACACACAAATGGACACAACCACACACACATGTATATGCTCATACAAATATACAAACACATGCATAACCACAACACATAAGCACACAGATACACATGCACACATATGCATATCCACAAATACCACATAAGCATGCATACATGCACACAAGCACTCACACACATGCACAAACAAACACACACATACGCACACTCAAAAGCACATATACATGTAATCGCAAATGAACACCCACACATGTACACAGAAACACATGCACGTACACTTGCAAACATGCACATACATACACACACACAAACATGTAAACACATGTGCACACATATATGCATACACACACACAATCACAAGAACACACATGCATACACATGCTCACATGCATAAACAACAAAAATAGACAAACACACCCACATGTGCACTCACACACACACATGTGAACACATGCACAGAAACACACATGTAAACACACACACAGCACACACATATGCACACATGCATACACAAATACCCATCCACCCTCACAAGTGCACTTGTAGATGCATGCTAGCACACATGCACAGCATGCACAAATGCATGCACCAACACACACATGGAATACAGGTGTGCTCACATACAAAAATACGCACATACTTCTATTCACATACCTACACACAAAGACACACACACGCATGCACGTAGACACATATGCTAACATGAAAAAGCATACATACACATGCATCCACCCGCATGTGCATACTCACATAAGCACAAATGAACAAAAAAGTACAAGCTTAGATATACTCACAAACAAATAGAGACACACACACATGCCTGCACATACACACATGCATACCCATATGCACACACATAAAGATGCACACACACATGCACATACAGATACATACATAGACACACATATATGAACAAACACAAGAAAACATAAGCAGACACACTCGCACACTCACGCACACCCATGCATGCAGGCACACATGTACATAGGCTTGAACACACACATAACCACAGTCATGCAAACACACATACACAGTCACCTTAAGCACATAGACACATCCAAACACACATAAACATACAAACCCACACAAACACAAGTGCCTTTGTGCACACACACATGCACACACAAAAACATACATATGTGCACATACACCAACATGCACACATGTGTGCATGTTTCCATGCACACATGTGTGCATGTGTTCATGCACACAAGCATACACCTACACACATAGTCCCACACACACACATGAGCATAAACCCACTAATGCATAAATACAAACACACACACGCCCACAGACACATGAACATGCACGCACACACAAGCACATGCATGCAGGTAGACACACATACACACTTATATACATAGCCACATATAGATACATACACAAAAACACATGTATGCACACACAGGCGCATACACACATAGTTATATAGACAAACATGTACATGTAAACACATGCAACCACAAATATCAGCACATAAACACAAATGCATACACACACACACACGTGGTCACACATGCATGCACACACAAACTCACACACATACATGCATATGAACTCACACAAAAATGCTCATAGGCTCACACGCAAACATAAACATATGCATACACATATACACACACCCATATAAGTACATGCACACACATTAATGGATAGACACATGCATATGAAGACACGTATACATGCACACATGCTAACACTTCTACACACAAGCACACCTACAAGTGCACTCACACACGCACAACACATTCACTCATACATGCACAACCATACACAAGCACTCACAAACATTATTGTAGACAAATAAATGAACACAACCACACGCACACATATGCACATAGAAATACACAAACACATGCATGAACACAACACACAAACACATAGATACAGATGCACACATATGAATATCCATAAATACTCACACAAGTATGCATACATACACACACTCACACACATATAAACACACACATGCACACACTCAAAATCACAGGCACATGTGATATCACACAAACACCCACACACGTGAACATGAACACTTGCATGTACACTTGCAAACATGCTCACACACATATGCAAACACACATGCACACATATATATGCATACACACACAAACCACAACAACCCACATGCATACATGCATACACATGCCCACATGCACACACAATACACACACACACAGACAAACACACCCACATGTGTACTCATACACACACATAAATGCACACATGAACACACACATGTGAACACATGTAGAAAACTATACACATGTAAATGAACACACAGATACACACATATGCACACACACATGCCCACCCACCCTCATAAGTATGTGCACGCAAAAACACATGCACATGCAAGCACACGTTTACACGTGCATATAAACACACATGCACATATAGACATGCACAAGTAGATAAACAAATGAACACACATGCACACACAATTACATACAAATAAGCATATGCAAATGTATGCAAACATACATCGATGTAACGCAAACATGTGCATACCTACAAAAGCTTACACATATGCAAATGTATGCATGTCCACATGCACAAGCACACAAAAAACATACATATGCACACACACACACACACATAAGAGTGCACATATGCACATGTGCACACACATGTAGGCACGTGAACTAAGACACACACCCACATTAACACAAATGCACATATGCATGCATATCACATAACACAAACAGACACACACCATTCACTCAGGCACACAAACATACACACATGCACAGTCAATCACACACTCATATGTGCAAACATGCATGCAAATATGCATGCAAACACACATGCAGTAGCAAACACATATGCCCATACACACACCCACACACTTGCACACACATGCACATGAATGCACACATACAAGCACATATGTCTGCAACCATACACACACATTTGAACACATGCACTGACACACCCAAACATAGACATCTACACACTTACCATGCACACATGCATGCATAGATAAATACACACAAATGCACTCACACATGTACAAACTCAAACATATAAACAAATGAGCATATGTATGCACACACACACAAGAACCCACACACACACACACACTAACTCTCACCCACAAATACATGTGCATGCATGCACACACAAATGCAAACACAAACATAGACACAAACACATGCTATCACACCACCCACCCACACACATGCACACAACCAAGCATGCACACATGGGCTTACACACACAAACCCACATTCACATACACATTCACACACACATGGCATGTATGTTGATATGCATGCATGTACATGTACACACATGCATATGCATAGTGATACATATACAAGCACACACACACACACACACCTTAGACACACAAAAACACACATAGAAACAAGCACACACACACACACACATATAAGAACATACACACATGCACAAGCATGCACAAACATATACTAACATGTAGAAGCTTACACACATAGGCATGCACACACACACATAGGAACACTCACTCATGCACACATATAAACCAACCTACACACACCCACCCACACACTCACACACACACACACATTAATGCAAACACAAAAATGCATAAATGAACACACACACACACACACACGTGTAGACACATACAAACACACACAAAAAAAAAACCACTCACTCAAACATGCACAAATTCTTGTGCACAAACACATACACATTCACATAAAAACATATCCACACACAATCACATGCATGCTCACACACATATGTGCAAACAAGCACAAACACACACTCTGACACACATATATAAGACCACGCACACACGTGCACACACACACACACAAACATGCACACACATTCACACATAGGCACACACACGTACACACAAATGCACACGAACATGCACATGCACACACACATGCAAGCTTGTATCCACAAGCAAACAAACACATGTGCATCCATGTGCACACTTGCACGTGCACATGCTTGCAAACAAATCCACACATAAAGACAGTCAAACGCACACTCACACACACATGCATACACAAACACATGTGCACACAAACATTCACACACATGAACACTCACACACACTCAAAAACCCACACACATTTATAGCATAGAATTTCTTACACATGCAGACATGAACACAAGTAAACACACTCACACACATATTGACATGCACATGCACACACATACATGCACGAACACACATGCTCATAAACACATACAGACAAGCACATAGCTGCATAGATGCAAACAAACACAAACCCACAAGCTTGTATGCACGAATAGGCACTCACACACACACAAGTGCACACACACACATGCACGCATATGCACACCAATGTATACAAAAATGCACACACATCCAAAGGCACACACACAAACACACTTGCACACACACATTTGTACTCTCAAACACACATGCACACACACACACACACATTTGTAGTCACACGTATTTGTATATGCACACACATGCATTCACACTTTCACTTATACAGGCATGCACACAGAAACATACATGCATATGCTCAAGCACATGCATAGGAACAAACATACACACTTACATACATGCATGTGCATACATAAATGCACACACATGAAACCACATACAAGCATACATGCTAACAAATGCATGCACATGCTCACACAATTGCACAAACACACACATACATGCACACATACATGTACACACACATGCAAGTGCATACACACTGACATACACATACACATGCACACACACACACAAGCACACACACAAAGTTACAAACATACAAATGCTCACACGCACAAACACACAAACATACCAAATACACACACGCATACAAACACACACACACACACACATAGACACACACATGCAAATGCATGCACGTGCACATACACAAGTATGCATAAACAAAGGCATACACACACACACTCACACAAACACAAATTCATGAACTCACGTGCATACATACAAATAAACACAAATACACACATATACACAGACATGTACATGCACACACATGACCATACACACCCACACACATGTGCTTGCTCATACATGCATTCATACACATGCCTATGCACATAGACACATGCATTCACACATGCATATGCACACATACTGAACCACACAAGTGCACAAAGACATGCTTGTACCCACAAATGCACATGAAGAAAACATGCTTGTGTATACACAAACATACACACACATATACAGACATACACATTCATATATGCATGCATGCACATACACACACATATGCACACTCACACAAACACAATCACAAGCACATACACGTGTATGCAAAAAAACACACACATGCAAGCATGCATATATATAAGCACCCACAAACACAGGCACACACACACAAACATGCATGCACTCATGTGAACACAAACACAAGCACATGCACACACATGTGCACAAATGCACATGTGAACATGCACACACACATAAAAACGCATGAACATGCACACACAAAGATTTAAAGACATAAGCACTCAAGTATGCAAACACAAACATTGGCAGGGATACATATAGGTGAATGCCCTAGCCTAGAAACAAGCACACACATACATCTAAATGCATACATGTGCACACACATACATGCACACACAAACACACACACTAGTAAACACCAAAACACCCACACAAGCAAACATACACCCATGCAGTCACATGCCCACACACATCCACATGCACATGCATAATCACATATAAGCACATGCACACATGCTCATAAACACATACATTTGCTCAAGTGTACATGCACGTGCACCCACAAGCACTCATGCACACACAAATTCCCCCACACACGAACACACATATGCACATGAAGCAACACACAAAAACACATGTACATACACCAATAAAAATACAAATGTATGCATAGATACCCACGCACCTCTAGACACACACAAATGCAAGTACACATGCATGCATATGCACACACAGATGAATTCATGCACACGAACACTGACACACACCTACAAGAGCATGCAAACATGCATAGATGCAAGCAAACAAGAAGACATAAACACAAACACACACACAAACACGCACACAAAAATGCAGGCACCTCAACACAAACAAGCACCCATATTTGCACATAGACACCTATGCAAAAGTTGACACATGCATATGTGCACACAGACACTTGCACACATAGGTACACACATGCACTCACAATACACAAGAACATGCACATGCACACATAAAAATATATGCCGATAAGCATGCACGCACAAATGCACGCAACAATGCACACATACAAGCACAAACATGTACACTCACATTCACACACATACAGGTAAACACGTAGGTGCATACACACACCCGAACACACAAAGCACACATACACACAACCACATGCACATACACACATGCTGACACACACAAAAACATTAACACAGACATACACATATGTGCACACACAAACACATTCATGCACTCACACACATGCATGCACACATGCTTGGACACACACAAGAATAAACATGTGCATGTGTGTAGAAGAAAATTAATAACGACACACACTTCTGCTCATATGGACAACATACACACACACACACTTGCACACACAAACACAAAAGCACATATTCAGGCACATGTTCATGCACACACATGCACATGAATATTTGTGCACACACATGCATGCAAACTCATACATGCACACCCACAACACATACAACCCTACATATACATGCACCCCCCCCCCCACACACACACACATGTTCTCATGTGCACAAACACACACATGCACATGAAAATAGATACACAAGAACATGCATACACATGTACACACACACAAATATGCACACATAGGCACACACATGCAATCATACACACAACATACACAAAAACACATATACATGTAAACACACATCCACAAACACGCACACTAATGTGCACACACTTACATAAACACATACGAACACAAATACACATGTATGGGTGCACACATATATATGCACACACACACACAACAACAAGCACCCACACACTTGAATCATATACGTGCAAAATCCCACACATGTGTGTGCATACAAACACACACACATACACATGCATATATGCACAAACACATGCATACACAAACACATGCACACATACACCCGTTCACCCATGCAAGCAAAACCCACACAAACATGTATGCACACATACACATATAAAAGCAAATAAACATGCACACAAATATACACACGTGCATGACATGCACTAACAAATAGACATACACACAAGTACACACATGCAACCACACACATGAATAGACATGCACCAACAAACACACACACAACACACATGCCCGCGAATGCACACAATTGATTGCACACACAAAAGTAAAAGTACACACACACACAACACATGCATGCACATGCACATACACACACTTACAATAGATATGCATCATGCACAAGAATGCATCTGAACAAACACATATGCACAAGCACATAGATGCACACATGCACATAAACACATGCACACACACTCACACATATATGCACATAGCCATGCACATGCTTACCTAAAAGCACACAAACAAACATTGTTACACACATACTTGCAAACACAAACACACACGAACACACATATACTTACATGTGCACACACACATATGCATACAAACGTGCACACACACACACATATGCACATATACTAGCACACATATACATGAAAAAATGCACATGCACATATGCACACACACAAGCATGCACTCACACATGCACATGTACACAAACACATGGACATGTACACACATACATACACACATAGGCACACACATACATGCACACATGCATGCACACATGTCTACTTGCACACACAAACTTGTAAGCACACATAGATGTGCCACATACACATGCACCTACACACATAAATGCAAATGCAAAAAGGCACACATGGACATATTGATGAACATAGATGCAAATGCATACACACAAATGCACATACACTCACATGCACAAGCTCTCAGGCATACACACACAAGCATACATACACACATGAACACTTATGCATAGGAATGCACACATGCACAAACACACATACACACATAAACACAAGCACATGCTAAAGCATGTACACAAACACACACAAATAAGCACACACACACACACGCACACACATGCACCCACATATGTGCACACACTCACGTACAACACAACAAAGCATACATGCTTTCACAAATGAACAAACAAGAAATACACAACACAAATAAACACTTCCATGCATGCTCACACTTAAGCACAAACACAAAGATGCATGCACACACACCTACATACAAATACAAACATGCACATATGTACACAGAAGAACACACACATAAACATATGCACATTCACACATAAAGGAAAATGCACACACATGCACATGCACAATCACAAAAATCATATACACACAATTGCACACAAAAGAACAAACACTAACAGACAACACACGCATGCACACACAAGCACAAACACTAACGTATCGTACAAGCACATGCACACACATGCACCAACACACGTGCACACACACATTCATGCAAACAAATGTGCACACACATGCATTAATATCAACACACAATTGCATGAACATGTAAAAATGCACGCAAACATGCAGACACATGTGTGCATACATACACACATAAGAAGACAAACATATGCACACTCACATACATGAATGCAAAAACATATGTGCTCTTGTGAACAAATACATGCATAGAGGCATGCACACAAAAAAATAACAAACACACCCCATAGACACATGCACACACACTTACAGTAATGCATGTGCATGCATACACATCCAAACCACAAACACACACATACACATATGCCCCCATGAAGACACACACAGACATACGAACATGCATGTGAATAACCAAACATGCAAACACATGCATACACATGCACCCACACATGCATGCATGCACACTCACTCACACACATAATAATATACTCGCACATGTACAAACGTACAAACACACACAAGCAAACTCAGATGTGCATGCACACATATGAAAGTAGACACAAGCTCACCTAAATCTATATGCACAAAAGCACACACACAAACACATGTGCACACATAACTGCTCACATGTGTAAACACACACAAACATGCATGCACATAAATACACAAACATGCACACCCACCCCCATAGACAGACACACAATACATATATTAATGAAGGCATACTGGCACACATTCATGAACCCACACACACTCTAACCCAAACACAAACATACTCACATGCAAACATGCATGTAGACACACATACACAAGCATGCAAACATGAAGACACAAACATGCACATAAACACACGCACACATATGGGCACATTAGAGCAAACAAGCACCCATATTTGTACATAAACAACCTCGTTAAACCATACACATGTAAGTGGGCACACACACTCGTATACATAGGCAGACACATGCACTCACACACATACATATGCACATGCACATTCACACATAGAAACATACACAAACATGCACCCTCACCTACACATGCCTAATCACACACACATGTACACACGCATGCACACATTAATGTGCACATACAAGCACACACATGCATACTCATATGCATGCACACACAAAGCGAACACACAGGTGCATGTACACACTCTAATACACACACAAGCATATACATAAAACATATGCACACACACCCACGATCACACATGAACATACACACATGCACAGACAATCTCAAGTACAAGCACACATGAACACAAAGACACACACACACACACACACTAACACATACACAAACATACATGTGCACACAAACACATTCACGTGCATGTGCACTCACATGCATATATGTTTGGATACACACACAAACATGTGCATGTGTGTTGAAAAAAATACATTCATGCACACACTTCTATGAACACACATGAACAACATGCACGCACACACACATACATATACACGAACACACACAGACATGCACACACACATGCACATAAACATAGAAATACACAATTAGGCACATGTGCATGCACACACATGCACATGCAAATTTTTACACACATATGCATGCCTACTCATACACACACTCGCATATATGCATAGGCACACACACACAACTGCACACATACGAGCATGCACATAAACACACTCATGAATAAATGCACAAATACACACAAGCATGCATAAACACATACACACACTCACTAACACACAAAGATGAACGCACTTGTAAAGACACACACACACACACAAAGACAGCCATAAACACACACACAAACACATGCACACACACACTTGGATACACACATGCACAAACATGGTCACATTTGTAAAAAAACTATACACATACACACTTCTGTGCACACACATAGATGACCTATATAGACACACACACTACACAAACACACACATGCACATAAACAAGCACACCCACATGCACACATGTGCTCGCATACATGCACACATATGCATGCAATCACACAGACATAGACATGCACAAAGACACACATAGGCACACCCAAGTACACATGCACAAACAGATACTTGAATGCACAAAGGAACACAAACACACAAAAATTAGTGCACATGCACACTTGCAGATGCACGCACATACACACACAACCATACACACACATGCACACATATATACAAATATACACATGGCTACACACACACAAACATATGCATGCACGCACATACACGTACACACATAAACATATAAACACATATTCTGACACATGTGCATGCACATGGACATATGCACACACACTCATACATGTACATCTACATACAAAGACCCCCACATACATAAATGCACACAAAAATACAAGAACATGCACACACACACATAAACACATGCTCACATATGCACATGCACATAAAAATACATGCACAAGAAGATGCATACACACACACACGTCATACATGTAAGCATAGACACACATATGCACAAATGTAGGAACATATACATTAATTTGCACACATGTACTCAAACACACAAACATGTATGTGCACTCATATACACGCACACACACACACCCAAAAGCACTCAGACAGTTGAACACACATTTGAAAACCTCCAAACATAAGTGTGCAAGTTGACACACACATACACATGCACATAGGCACAAACACCCACACATGCACCCATTCACCCACACACACAAACCCACACCGACACATACACACATACACACATAAAAATAAACAAATACACACACACATACTTTTTTTACACAGAAATGCACTCACAAATAGAGACACACACAAGTACACCTAAGCATGTGCACAACAACACTAACACATTTGCATACATGCAATTACACACATGCAAACACACACACCCACAAAGATGCAAACAACACACATACAAACACACACATATACACATGAACACCCACCCACATGCACAAGCCACAAATAAAAGCACACATGCTTGCAAGCACATAGACATACACATATGAATACACACAATAAAGTGCATAGACACACACAACACAACCAATGCAGCACAAACACTTACAATATGCACACAGACATAGATATAAATGCAATCGTGCCCACATAAATGCACACATGCACATAAACACATGCACACATAATCACGTGCACAAGCAAAAATGCACATACATGCATGCATCCATGCACACACTCAGACCTACAAGAACACACACTTGCAAACACAGACACACAAATACACACATGCACGCACACACACACACATAGGCATAAAAACATGCACACACATGCACGCACAAACACTAACACACATGTACATGCACATATGCACATGCACACATGCACAGAAACATAAACATGCAGTCACATAGAAACAAATATACAAGTATACATGCATGCATACACACACACACACACATACATGCATAGGCACAAGGATATGAATGAAAGTGTACAAGCATAAACACACATGCCGATGCCCATGTAAGCATGCAGACACATCTATGTGTCTGCACACAAAAAAGTGCACACACACCCACCCACACACCACCACACATTTGCACACTTACATACAAACAATAACACAAGCACACTTACAAAAGCATATGCACACACATACATGCATAACACAAGCATACATACACACAAACATATGTGCATAGATACACATGCACATGCACACTCACATACACTTACATACACACACACACACATATATAAACAAACAAGAACAAATACACATGCATAATGGATAGATAAAAGCTCACACGAACACACACAAAATTGTGCATAAGCACACTCAATGTCACATGAACACATGCACACACACATAAACACGAGTGCAAGCACACATTAACACTCTTGTACACACATGCATGCACACACACCCATAAGCATGCACCCACACACCCACATGCACATGCATACACCAACACACGTGCACGAACATGCATGCACACATGCACTAGCATAGCCACTCGTACACACATGCATACATACACGCATGCTCAAAAGCTTGCAAACACACTCTCAGACACCAATACACAAATAGGCACGAGCACACTCACACATGTTACACATGCACACAAACATAAACACACACACATGCACACATACACAAACAAACAAGCATCCTTGCACACACACAAGACTATAGGCACACACCTCTACACACACAATCATATGCCAATAGAAACCCATTGACAGACACCCACAAAAATAAAAACTTGCACCCACAAATGTAGACACACATGCATGCGTACATGCACACACACATAAATATCCACATGTGTTCATGCACATAGACACAAAAACACATGCACAAATAATGACACACAAATACACACATAAAGACACATGCAGATACAGACACTCACACATATGTTTAAATGCAAACACACATGCACACTTGTTGACACATAATGACACAAATACATACATACAAAAACACATGTACTTTCACATGCATAAGAACACACTTGAACTCACACAACTAGGTTGACAAATATGCACACTTATGCATACACAAACATTCGTATAGACTTGTACATGCATACACACACACACATGCATATAAACACACACCCACATGCACCTGCACATATGCACATGCATACATGCACACACAAACACACATGCATGGTTGCACACAAACAAGCAAAAAGACATGCACTCATACACATGTACACACACAAACACCAATGGTTGCACACACAAACACAAACATATGGACATGCATGCACACACATATCCACACACATGCACATGATAGTGCACATGCACACACATGCACATCTACACACAAATATGCAAACACACACACACAAATGTACTCAAGCATGCACACATTCCAAGGCACAAAAACATACACAGACATGCACGCTCACCCACACACACATGCTTACACACTCACATACACACACATGCATACATGCACCTACACATGCATGCATAAATGCGTGCATAAAAACACACATGTACACAAACATGCACACACACACACATGCAAACACAAAGGTGCATACAGTCACACCAATGTACACACACATGTAAGCCCACACCTCAAGACAACCACATGCACACACACACATGAATACATACACTCAAGCACACACAAATGCACACATGCCCATATATATGCACACATGCACACTCATATAAATACACACATGGTTCCACACACACATTCATACATGTATGCATGCACACACACACATATGCACATGTGCACAAACACATGCACTCATATAGAAATGTATAGATGCACTTGTACACATGCATGTCTGTAGAAAAAAATGCACACAAGCACACACTTCTTTTCACACACACACAGACAACATGCACACACACATGCACAAACAAACACAAAAACATACATTTAGGCACATGTGCAGGCACACACATGCAAAAGAACATTTGTGCACACACATGCATGCAAACTCACACTTGCACACCCGTAACACATACACCCTTACATATACACACACCCCCACACACACAAACACACACACAAACACATATGCTTTCACTTGCATATGCACATGCACATAAAAATACATACACAAAAAGATGCTTACACATGTCCACAAACACACAAACAAGCACACACATGCAATCATACACACAACATACACATAAACACATACACAGATAGACAAATGTGCACAAACACATACAATAATGTGCATACATGTACAAAAACACATACACTTGAATACACACACAAATGTGTACATGTGTACACATACACATGAATGCACATACACAACCACAAGCACCCACACACTTGATTCACATACATGCAAAATACCACACATGTGTGCACATGCAGACATACACACAAATACAAGCATGTATGCACAAAAGCATGCATGCACAAACTCAGCCACACATACACTTATTCACCCATGCATGCAAACCTACGAAAACCTATATGCATACATACAAACATAGAAATAAATAAACATGCAGACAAATACACACACATGCATACACATGCACTCACAAATAGACACACACACAAGTACACACACACATATGGATAACATCACTCACACACCTGTACACACATGCAACCACACACATGAACAGACATGCAGCCACAAACACACACACAATCCACACATGCATACACATGAACAACCACTCACACGCACAAGCCCACAAACACAAGCACACATCCTTGCAAGCATACACTCACACGAATACGCAGAATTGATCACACACACAAAAGTAAAAGCACACATACATAAGTACATAGATGCACACATGCACATAGGCACATGCACAGAAACTCACACATATGCACATAGCCATGCACACACTTACCTAGAAGCCCACAAAAAACATGGTTACACACATACTTGCAAACATGAACACACAGGTACATACATATGCTCACTTGTGCACACACACATATGCATACAAATGTGCACGCACACACACACACATGCATGCACACAATTGCACATACACTAACACACATATATATGAACAAATGCACATGCACATATGCACACACACAAGCATGCAAGCACACATGCACATGCACACAAACACACATGCAAACAAATGCACACATGCATACATTCACATACAAACACGTAAGTAGACATTGATGTGCCATATACAAAAGCACCCACACACATAAATGCACAAGCAAAATGAACACACATGGACATATTAATGAACACATGCAAATACGTACACACACACATATGCACACACACACAAATGCACATACACACACTCACATGAATATGCTAAGGCATACACACACATATGCACACTTATGTATAGACAAACACACATGCACAAACACATGTACAAACATAGGCACATGCATGGACAAACCATGCACACAAACATAGACAAATTAGCACACACACACATACATGCACCCACATAAGTGCACAAGTTCATGCACAACACACACAAGCATACATGCTTTCACAAAGGCACAAACAAAAAATACACAATGCAAATAAACACAAGCATACATACACACACACATAAGCACAAACACAAAGATGCATGCACACACACTCACATACGAATACACACATGCACACATGTATACAAAAGCACACACATACACACAAGAACATTCATATGTAAAGATAGATGCACACACATATGCACACAAATGCACATGCATTATCACACAATCATGCACACATAATCACACATGAAAGGACAAACTCTAACACCACACATAGATACACACACAAGCACATACACAAACATACCATACAAGCACACCCACACACATACACTTACACATGTGCACGCACACATGTGTGCAAACAAATGAGCACACACATGCATTAACAATAACATGTACATACATGCATGAACATGTAGACATGCACACAAATAAGCAGACGCTTGTGCACACACATACACACACAAGAAGACAAGCACATGTATATGCACACACACACACACATGAACATAGAAGCACAAGTGCTCGTGTGCACAAATACATGCATCGAGGCATGCACACACAAACACAAACAAGCACACGCCCATAGTCAGATGCACAAGTACTCACAATTATGCATGTGCACACATACACACACACATGAAGACTTGCCCCTTATGAAGACACACATAGACATACAATCATGCACAAGAATAGCCACACATGTACACACATGCTTGCACACATGCACACTCACTCACACACACATAAGAATACACTCACACATCCATAAGCATGCAAGGACAAGTAAGCAAACTCACATGCATGCATACATATGAAAGTAGACACGCACTCACCCAAACCTATATACACATAAGCACACACACAAACACATGCGCACACACAACTACTTACATGTGCACACTCACACTCACAAACACATCCACTTAGACTTGGGCTTGAATTAATTTTGTTTATTCTATCTTCTAACCTAAAGCTCCTTATGGACTATTACCAAGAAATAGTTTAGGACACTTGGCCCCTAGTTTTTGGGCTTATTCGTGTGTGGGTTATTTGGTCAAATGTTAGTTTTTTAAGTCAGCTTTTAAATATTAATTATTTGTTTACTTTTAAAATATTTTTGTAGTTATTAAGGTAAATAAAATATTTTTTTAAGTACTAAAATTGAAGTACACAAGAAAATAAAGATCATGTAAGAGAATGAATGGTGTTATGTATCCTAATTATGACACATACAAACATATGATAGAACAATCAAAGAAGTAGATGTTTTAGAGATAAACTCTTAATGGTTAGCTACTCTACCAATAATATGATCAATAGTTCTTGATATGCCATTTAAGCTACAATTATCACATGATCACAACTTTACATTACTTCACCTATGCATTTCTCTATGAGACATTATATTAAAAATATCTAATTAATTAAAGCTACAAGATGTTAAGATAATGATGTGAAGGACACTCAATAATAGAAAAAGAGAAACAAATGCAATTATTTTGTTCCCATAAAATTGGTGATGTCAAAACCAATAGTAAACACTAATGTAGGGGCTTGTGTGTTTTTTGGTTGGGCATGTGTGTACATGTGCACATAAATGTGTATGTGTGTGCATGTATGTCTATGTTTATGTATGTGTTTTTATGTGTGCTTATATGTGTGTGTGTGTGTGTGATTGTGCATGTGTGTGTGTTTCCTTATGTAGATGTGCATATGCATCTGTTTGAGTCTGTATGGGATGGGAGGTTATGTGAGCATGTACAAGTGCGTGTGGATGCATGTGTGTGTGTGTGTGTGTGAACATGTGTGTGTGTGTGCATGTGTGTGTGTGTGTGTGTGTGGATGCATGGATGTGTATGTGTGAACATGTGTGTGTGTGTGTGCATGCATGTTTTTCATTGTGTGTGTTGGTGTTTTGTGAGTGAGTTTGTGCATATGTGTATGTGTGTGCACTTGTTTATGTGCATAGGTTCATGCATGTGTGCATGTGCATGTGCAATCATATACACTTATGTATGTATGCATGTGTGCTTGTGTGTGGCTGTGTGTGTGCTTGTGTATGTATTTATGTATGTGTGTGCTACTATGTGCATGTGAGTATGTGTTTATGTGTGTGTATGTGTGCATTTGTATGTGTGTGTGCATTTGAGAGTCTGTGTGCATGTGTACACACACACACAAACACGCATGCACATAAATACACAAACAAGCACACCTACCCCTATAGACACACACACACAATACACACATTAATGAAAGCACACTGGCACACATGCATGCACCCACACACACTAACCCAAACACAAACATACTCACATACAAACATGCATGTAGACACACATACACAAGCACACAAACATGCATAGATGCATGCAAATACGAAGACACAAACATGCACATAAACATATGCACACACGCACACACATGGGTACATTAGAACAAACAAACACCCATATTTGTACATAAACACCCATATTAAACCATACACAAGCAGGTGGGCACACACTTGCATACATAGATAAACACATGCACTCACACACATACATATGCACATGCACATGCACCCATAGAAATATACACCAACATGCACCCTCACCAACACATGCCCAAACACACACACACACGCATGCATGTACACACACACATGCACACATTAATGTGCATATAGAAGCACACACATGCACACCCACAGTCACACACACACACACAGCAAACACATAGGTGCATATATACACTCTAATACACACACAAGCACACACATAAACACATGTGTGCACACACCCATGACTACACGTGCACATACACACATGCACAGACACTCTCAAGCACAAGCACACATGCACACAAAGACAGACAGACACACACTAACACAGATACAAACATACATGAGCGCACAAACACATTCACGTGCATGTGCACTCACATGCATACATGCTTGGATACACACACACAAACATGTGCATGTGTGTTGAAAAAATGCAGTCATGCACACACTTCTATGAACACACATGAACAACATGCACACACACACACACACACAAACTTACACGCACACACAACACATGCACACACACATGCACATAAACATGGAAATACACATTTAGATACAAGTGCATGCACAAACATGCACATGCACATTTTTACACACATATGCATGCCTACTCACACACACACACACCTGCATACACATACAATCCCAAAAACACACACACCCCAACACACAACATAAAAAAATAAATACATGAACACGCACGCACACATGCACTTGCTCTCGCAAGCACACACACACACACATAAAAATGAGTATAGAAGAAGTTTCATGCACATGTACACACACACAAATAGGCACACACAATCATACATACATACTATACACACAAGCACATAGACACATGCACAAACACACACACTAATGTACACATATGCACACAAACACACACATATTATTATGCATGTACATATACACATGCACACACACACACACACACAAGAACCCACACACTTGTATCACATGCGTACAAATGCCCACTTATGTCTAAGCATGTAGACACACACACGTGCATGTATGCATAAACACATGCATGTATAAACACACCCACACATACACCCCTTCACCACTAATGCAAATGCACACAGACATGTATACACACACACATATAAAAAGAAATAAACATGTACACTCATACATGCACGTGCACATACACGCACTCACAAATAGACAGACACAAATATGTACATGCATGCGAACAACAGCACTAACACACTTGCACACACGCACACACACAACCACACGCATGCACAGACATGCACCCATAAACACATACACAACACATATGCATACGCCCAAATACACACGTAAAAATATATGCACACACATGCACATACATACACATGCATAGTCACACAAACATAAACACACACATGCTCACATGCATGCACACATGTGTTAACATAGACATATGCATGCACACATGCAGACGTACCCACATACACAAAAATGCATGAACACACACATATGCACAAGCACACATGAATGCTTACACATGTGACTTTATATTTGTGTGTGTGTATTTATGCATTTGTACATCTATCTATGTATGTATGTGCATGTGTGTGTATGTGTGCTTGTCTTAGCTTGCATGTGTGATTGTGTGTCTGTGTGTGTGCAAATGTGAACACATGTGTGCGTGTGTTCATTAACATGTTCTTGTGTATATGTGTGTGTGTGTGAGTTTAGCTGTGTGTGACCATGTGTATATGTGTGTATGTGTATGTGTGGCTATGTGTACTTGTCTCTGTGCATGTCTATGCATATGTGTGTGCTTGTGTTTTTGCATATGTATTTGTGTGCATGCATTTGTATCTTTGTGTACAAGTGTGTGCTTGTATGATTGTGTATGTGTTTATGCATTTGTTTGTGTGTGTGAGTGCATTTGTGTATGTGCATTTGATTTTGCATGTGTGTGCAACTTTAGTGTGCATGTGTGTGTGTTATGTGTATGCGTGTGTTTCTATAGGTGCATGTGTGTATGTGTAATTGTGAGAGTGTTAACGTTTTTCTATCTTTGTGGATGTATGCGAGCTTGTGCACTTATGTGCATTCGTGCATGTGTGTGTGTAGAAAAGTGGGTGAGTGTCCTTACATGTGTGAGTGTGCATGCATGTCTTTGGGTGCATGTACATGTGTGTGTGTGTGTGTTTATGTGCATGCATTCATTTGTGGATGTGTGTCGTGCATGTGTGTGTTTTTGTGTTTGATTGTGTGTATGCACATGTCTGTGTATATGTACATGTCTATGCATGTCTCTATTATTGCATTTGTGTGTGTGTGCATGGGTGTGTCTAGGTTTATATGTGTGCATGTGTGAGAATGTGTTGGTGCATATGTGTGTATGTTCATGTGTGCTTGTGTGTGTTCTTATATGTGTGTGTGCGCATGCACGTTTGTGTGTACTGAATGTGTATGTGGGTGTCTGTCCATGTCAAAGTGCTTGTGCATGCATGTTCGTACATGCCTCTATCTATGCATGTTTGTATGTGTGTGCATGCTTGTGATTGTGCATTGTACATGTTCATGCATATGTGTGTACGTGTATGAGTGTAAGTGTGCATATGAGTGCACAATGTATGTGCATATGCATGTGTGTGTATGACTTTATGCATGTAGATTTGTGTATGCATTTTTTATGTGCATGTGTGCAAATGCATGCATTTGTCCATTCGTTTGAGCATGTGTTCATTTTTCTGTGTGTGTGTGCATATGCATCAAAGTGGGTGTGTGTGTACATGTGTGTGCAAGAACATATGTAGGCATATATGTGCATGGTTATGACTACGTGTATTCATGTGAATTTGTGTGCATACATATGTGTGTGACTTCATGCTTGCATGCATGTGTTTGTGCCTATGGGCATGTGTGCATTCCTTTGTTTGTGTGTGCATGCATGTGTGTGTGTGTGCATGTGTATGTGCCTACAAGTGCATGTGTGCATGCATATGTTAGCATGCATGCACATCTATATTTGTGTGTGTGTGGGACTATGTGTGTATATGTTTATGTGTGTGTTTGTGTGGTCATGTGTGAGTGGGTGTGTGTGTGTGTGCAAGTTTGAGCGAGTGTTTGTATGCATGTATGGGTGTGAGTGTTTTTGTATGTATACATGCAGGAATGTATGTGCATCCCAATGTGTCTTTGTGTATGTCTTGACATGTGTACATGGGTGTGTTGCATATGTCTATGTGTGCCTATAGACATGTATCCTTTTGTGAGTTATTATGTGCATATGCACATGTGTGTGTTTGTGCATGTGTGTTTGTGTGTTTGCATCTTTGTGTGTATGTGTGCATGTTCATATGCTTGTGTGTGAGTGCATATGAGTGTGTAACTATGTCTATGCATAGATGTGTGCATGTGACTATGCATGTACATGTGTGTGTGTGTGAATGTGTTTAGATGCATGTGCATATGTATGTGTTTGTTGGAGCATACATGTGTGTATTGTGTGTGTGCACATGCATGCATGCGTGCATGCATGTGTTTGTGTGTTTATGTGTGTATGTCTGCAAGTGCATGTGCACATGTTTGGTTGTGTGTGTGTGTACATGTATATGCATGAGTGTATTTGGGTGTCTGTGCATGTGCGTGCATGTGTGCATATATGTGTCTTTGCGTGTGCACATGTGTGTGTGTGTGCATGTGTGCGTATGCATGTGTGTGTATGCATGGGTGTGAGCACATGTGTGTGTGTGTTTGTGCATGTGCATGCATGTATGTTTGCATGTGTGTATTTATGTGCATTACTCTGTGCATGTGCATTTGCCTTAGCATGTGTGTGTGTGTATGTTTAAGCATTTGTGCTAGTGTTCATGTCCGTGTGTGCATGCATAGGTGTGTGGTCCTATATGCAAGTATGTATATGTATATGTTTGTTTTTGTGTGCATATGTGTGCATACACGTGCTTGTATGTGTTTGAGTGAGAGTGTCTATGTGTGTGTGTGCATGTCCTTGCTCATGTGTATGTGTGTACACAAATGTGTGCATGCAAGCATGAGTGTGTGCATGAGTGTGTTTATGTGTATGGGCACATTTGTGTGTGTCTACATGGGCATGCTTGTGCATGAGTATGTGTACATCTATGTTTGCATGTGCATGTTTGTGCAAGTGCAAGTGTGTGTGCTTGCTTGTGCATGTGCGTGCGATTATCCATTTGTTCGTGTGCTTAAGTTTGCATTAGAGCATGTCTGTGTTTGTGCATGCTTACATGCATGCATGCATTTGTGCCTATAGGTGTGCATGTTTGCTTCTGTGTTTGTATGTGTATGATTGTGTGTGTATGTGGTTGTTTGTGTGTTCTTTTGTGTGGGTGTGTGTGTGTGTATATGTGATTGCATGTGTATATGTAGGTGTGTTTATGTATGTGTGTGCGAGTCCATTTGTTCCTTTATGCATGAGTGTATGTGTGCAAATGCTTGCATCTATGCATTTGTTTGTCTGTGTGCATATGTGTATGTGGTCTTGTGTGTGTGTATGCATGTGTGTGTCTACTTGTGCGTCGTTGCTGCTTTTCCTATATGTGTGTGAGCATGTGTGAGTGCTCATATGCCTATGTCTTTTCGTGTGCATGTGTATGTGTGTTTGTGCGTGTGCTTGAACTTGTTTGTGTATGTGTATTTGATTATGTAAATGTATATATATGTTTGCACATGTGCGTGTGTGTATGTATTTGGTTGTGTGGGTGTGCATGTTTTTGTGTGTGTTGATGTGTGGGTGTGGGCTTGTGTGCGTTTGTGGGTGTGTGTGCATGCATGTGTGTGTGTGTACAATATTTTTATGCATGTGTACATGCATGTGTGTAAGCATTTATGCATGCTTACATGCACATGCACATATGAGCATTCTTGTGTGTATGTATTTATGTGTGTATGTTTGTGTGTATGTCTACGTGTGTGTGCATGTGCATTTGTATGCATCTGTGCATACTTGTTTGTGTGTGTGTATATGTGTATGTGCGTACGTGTGTGTGTGCATTTATATTAACATGCATGTGTGTGCATTCATGTATGTATGTGCATGTGTGTGAGCATGTCTGTGCCTCTACATTTGCATATGCTTGTCTGTCCAAGTGCGTATACATATTTTTTTGAGTGGGTGTGTGTGCATGTACGTGTTCTTGTGTTTGTCATCATGTGAGTGCATGTGTGTTCTTGCTAGAATGTATTCATTTGCACATGTTTTAGTGTGTGTGTGTGTGAGTATACATGTTTGTGTGTGTGCATATGTGTGTGTACATGATTGTGTGTTTGAACTTGTGAATGTTCATGTGCATGTTTCTATTTATCTTTGGGTGTGTGTGTGTGTGTGTATATGTGAGTATATGTGTGTATATGTGTGCATTTGTACATCTATTTGTGTGCATATGTGTTTGTTTATGTGCTTATGTTTGTGTGAGTGTGTGCATGTGTGCTTATGTGCATGCATTCAGTGTGTTTGTGCATTGGCGTGTGTGGGGCATGTGTGTGTTTGCATGTGGTTGTGCATGTGCAAAGGTGTGTGTGTGTGTGTATGTGTCTATGCATGTGCAAGCATGTGAGTATGCACATTTGTATCTATCTACGTGTGTGTTTAGGTGTGCATGTGAGTAGGTGTTTAAGCACACATGGACATGTATTTTCACCTTTGTGTGTGTGGAATGCATGTGTGTGTGCATGTGTATGGGTGTAGGTGTGAGTGCATGTATGTTCGCATGCACATATGTGTACGCTTGTGTGTGCTTGTTTGTGTGTGTGTGTATGTGCATATGTGTGTGTATACCAATACACGTACGTAAGGCAGAGTGTGTTCATTTATTTGTACAAGTGTGCATACACACGTGTGTGTGTGTGTGTGTGCTTGTGTGCATGTGAATGTGTGCTAGTGCATGTGCATTTGTGCTTGTGTGTAGGTGTGCATGCATGCATGTGTGTTTATCCATGCTTGTGCATCTGTGTGCATGTACACATGTGCACATTTATGTGTGTCTGCATGCTTGAGGGTGTGTACTTTCCTATGCATATATAGGAGTGTGTGTTTCAATGTGTGTGTGTCTATGCGTATGCATGTCTATGTACCAGTACAAGTAAATGTGTTTGTGTGTCCTCATATGTGGCAATTTTGTGCATGTGCATGTTTAGGTGTGTGTATGTATCTGTGTGTGCATGCATGTATGTTTGTGTACGTGTTTGTACTCATGTTTTCTTTTGTGTGTGTGTGTACTTGCATTTGTAGCTTTTCTTATGTGCATGCATATGTTGGTGCATGCTGGTGTGCATGTCTCTAAGAGTGTAGGCTTTCCTGTACTTGTATGTGTGTGTGTATGTTTGTTATTGCATGCATTTGTGCACGGGCACATGCGTGTAAGTTAGCGATGATTTGCAAGTGTGTGTGTGTGTATCTATGTGTTTGCTTGTGTGAGCATGTGTCTGCATGTGCATGTGCATGCATGTGTGCTTGTGTTCTTATGTTTGCATTCACACACAAGAACATGTGTGTGAGAGTATGCATTTGCATGTGTGTTCATGTTTTTTAACATGCATGAGTATGTATACATAAGCTTATGAGTGTGTGTGGGTGTGCATGTGTTTTAGTGTGCATGTGAGTTTGTGCATGTGTATGTGTGTGAGTTTCATGTGTGTGTGTGTGTGTGTATTTCTATGCATATGTGTGTGTGTGTGTGCATGTGTGTGGTTGGTGCATTTGGATAGTTGTTTGTGTGTGGCAAGTCTTTGCTCATGTGTATGTCTAAGTGTATGAGCATGTGTGCAAGAGGTCATGGGCATGTGTCTCTATGTGAGTGCTTGATAATGTGAGTGCGTATGTGTGTGCGATGTGCATGTGCTTATGTTTATGCATGAGTGCACGTGTGTGTGTGCAAGTTTGTGTGCGACCATGTGTGTTGCATGCTTGTTTGTGTGTGTTATGTAATAGTGTGTGGATGTGTGTGTTTGTGTGTGCATGCAAGTTCATGCTTATGTGCATACATGTGCATGTGTATGCATATCTGTGCATGTGTGCTTTTATGTGTGTTTCTATGTGCGTGGTGTTGCTGTTCATATTTATTTAAGCATGTGTGTGCATGTTTGTGCATCTACATGCATGTGCATGTGAATGCACATTCATGTGTGTTTGTTTGCATGTGTGTTTGTGTGTAGGTGTGTGTGTGCACATGTGTGTGTTTGTGTGGGGTGGTGTTTATGCATGTGTTTATTCAAGCATGTGTCTACATGTTTGTGCATGAGTGTGCATACATGCACATGTGTGTTTGCATGTTTGACTATGTGTGCACATGCAGGCACTTATGTGTGTGTGAGGGTGCATAAGTGAGTTTGTTTGTGTGAGTTTGTATATGTGTACATATGTGTGACTGTGTATGCACATGTATGTGCATGTGTGTGTGTGTGCATGTGTGTGCACATGCATATGTGCAAGTGTGTATGCAATTGTGCATGAGTGTGTGGGTGCATGTATGTGCATGTGTTGTATGTGTTGTGATATTCACATGTGCTTGTGCCCATGTGTATGAGCATGCACAAATGTGTTTGTGTGTGAGCACGCGTGTGTGTATGTTTGCATGTTGTGTATCCATGTGGGTATAGGTGTGTGCATGTGTGTATGCCTATGTGTGCCCTTGCTTGTCTATATAAGTGTATCTATGCTTGTGGGCATGCATGCTTATGCATGTGCATGTGCTTGTGCATCTCTATTCCTTTGTGTGTGTGTGTGTTTCTACTTGCATATGCATAAATGTGTGTGTATGTCATTGTGCATGTGCATGTCTGGGTGCATGTTTATATGTGTGTTTATGTATATGTATTGGATTGCTTGTATGTACTTGTGCATTTGTGTGCATGTGTTCACGTGCGTTTGTCAGAGTGCTTGTGTGTATGCATGTGTGTGTTCATGTGTGTGTCCACCTACATACGTGTGTGTGTGTGTGTCTGTGCATGTGCACATTCTAGATTTGTGTATTTGTGGTTTCATGTGTGTTCCTGTGCATGGGTGTCTTGAGTGTCTATGTGTGTGAGTGTGTGTGTATGAGCATAAGTGCATGTCTATGTGTGCATATGTGTGTGTGTGCACATGGGGCACATGTTTGTGTGTGTTAGTGAATGTGTGTATCTATTTTTGTTTGTATGACTGTGATCATGTGTATCTCGTGTTTGCTTGTGTGGCGTATGTGTGTGTTGTGCATGCCTGTGTAAGTATGTGTTTGTGCGTGTGTGCTTGTGGGTGCGTGTGTGCTTGTGTGTGCATGTGTATGCGAGTATTTATGTGTGTGTGTGTGCATGTGTGTATGTGCGAGCACAGATGTATGCATGTGTATCTTTGCATATGTGTGTTTGTGCCCATGTGTGTGTCCATGTATGCGTGTACTAGTGCATGCACGTGTGTGTGCATATGTGTATATGTGTGTCTTTGTATGCACTTGTGTTTATGTGTGCACATACTTATGTACATAAGTGGGTGCATATGCATGTGTATGTGTGTTCTTATATGTGTGTATGTGTGCACTCATGTGTGCATGTCCATGTGTTTGTTCTTGTGTGTGTGCATATGCATATGTGTGTATGTGCATGTGCATGTGCATGTTTAGTTTGTGTGCATGTGTGTGTATGTGCACATATAGGTGTAAGTGTATGAGTATGCATGTGTTTGTGTGCATGTGCATGCATGATTGTGTGTGTTTGCATGTATTGAGTTTATGCATGCATGGGTGTGTGGATCTTTATGTGTTTGTGTGTGTGTGTGTGTGGTTGTATGTGCGTGTGTATGCATACAAGCTTACGTACATTGGTATGTGTGTTTATGCATTTGTGTGCATGTATGCACTTATGTGTGCATGAATGTGTGTGTGAAGGGGTGTATGCAAGTCTTTGTGCGTTAATGTTTTTTGTGTGTGCACATGAGTGTGTGTGAATATGTCTGTACGTGTGTGTGTGGGTACTTGCATGTGTATGCGCAACTGTGTGCACATGCTTGTGCATGTGCATACATGCAAGTGTGCATGTGCACTTATATATGTACATGTATGTATATTTGTGTGCATGTGCATATGTGTGTGTCTATATGTTTGCTTATGTGTGTGTGTGTGTATACATGTGTTCTTATGTTCAAATGTATGCATGAGTGCATGTGCATACACTGTGTGTGTGCATACATGATTTTACATATAGGTGCATGCGAGTATGTGTAAGTGTGCATGTGTTTCAATGTGCATGTCAGTTTGTGCATTTCAATCCATGTGTGTGTGTATTTATGTCTGTTGGCATGTTCATGAGCATGTGTGTTTGTGTGTATGAGTGTGTGTGCATGTGTGTGTGCATGTGCATATGCGTGTGTGGTTGTGTCTATATGTAGGCATGTGTTCATCTGTGTTTTTGTGTGTGCATGTGCATGTCTGTGCTTATATGTTGGTGGCTATGTTTTTATGCACATAATTGTGTGCATTTGTACGTGCATGAGTGTGTAGTAGTGTGTGTGTGAGTGTGATGTGTGCCCCCATGTGCATGCCATTATGTGTGTGCATGCATGTGTACTTGTTTTTGTGTACATGCGCATGTGGGTGTGTGTGCATGTATGCATGTTTGGGTGGGTGTGTGGGTGTGTTTGACTATGCATATGTGAGCATGTGCTTACTTGTGTTGCATGCACATGTGTTTATGCACTTGTGTGTGAGCATGTGTACATTTGTACTTCTCTATGTGTTTGTGTGTGCATGCCAGTGTGTGTGTTCGTCTTTGCACTTGTTCGTGTTTATGTATTTATGTATGTGGGTGCATATGTTGTGTTTGCTTGTGTGCTATTTTGTGCATGTGTGAGTGTACGTGTGCAAGTTTATGTGTCTATCTACTTGTGCACGTGCATATGCATGTGCAAAAATGTGTGTGTGTGTGCTTGTGCATAGGCAGAGGGCCAGGGTGCATGCATGTGTGTGTGTATATGTATGCTTGTATGCGTGTGCACATGCATACTTGTTTGTGCATGTGGCAAGTGGATATTTGTGTTCGTGTTTGTTGATGAGGGTGTGGTTAGGCGTTTATGTGTGCATGCAGGTGTGTGTGTTTGTGTGTGAGTGTGTGTGCACACACAAGCATATGTGTGTGAATGCATATGGGCATTTATTTGAGTGTGTGTCTGTGTGTGTGCATGCATGCATCTGCATGTGTAATGATTGTGCTTGTGTGCCTATCTATGTGTGTGCATGTGTGTGCATGCATGTATATATGTGTGTATGTGTGTGTGTGTGCATGCATGTGTGTGCATTTTTGCATTAATGTGTGGCTATGTGTGGGTGTGAGTGTGGGTGTGTACATGTGCGTATGTGTATGTGTGTGTGTTATGTGTGTATGTGCATGTGAATGTCCATGTGTGTGGGTGTACACGTGTGTGCATGTGTGTACATGTGTGTGTGTGGGTATTAGCACGTAGACTCACGGGTTTGTGTGGGAGCACATGTGCATGTACTTTTGTGTTGTGCATCAATGCAATTGAGTGTGTGTACAAGTGTGCATGTATATGTGCGCTGAGCATGTGTCTATGCATGTGAGCATGTGTGCTTTAGTTTGTGCTTACGTATGTATGTGTGTGTTGTTTTTGTGCATGTGTGTATATGGGTGTATTACTGTGCACGTGCAAGTGTGTACGTGTGTGTGTGTCTCGTTATGCATGTTCATTTGTGCACTTATGTATGTGCATGTGCTTGAGTGTATGTGTGGGTTTGTATGTTTGTGCATGTGCTTATGTGTGCATGTGTTTGTGGTAGTTTGTGTGTGTGTGTGTGTTGATGTGTGTGCATGCATGTGTGTGTCTACCTACATATATATGTGTGTTTGTGTGTGTGTGCATGGGCATGCGCCCATTTTTGTTCTTATGGACTCATTTTTTTGTGTGTGTGTGTGATCGTGTGTATGGGTGCTTTAGTGTGTGCATGTGTGTGTGAATACATGGTTGAGTGTCTATGAATGTTCAAGTATGTGTGAACATGAGCACATATGTGTGTGTGTGTGTGTGTGTTTGTTCTTGGGTACATGTGTGTGTGTTTGTACATATGTGCATGTGTGTGCATTTGTGCAGTTGTTTGTGTGTGTGTGCATGTATGCTTAGGTACATTAGTGTATGTGTTTATGCATGTGTGTGTGTGTGTGTTTGTATGCATGTAGTTGGGTAGGTGTGTAGGGTGTGTGTGTGTATGTCTACACTTGTATGCATGCATGCATGTGTGTGTAGGGTTGTGTGTGAGTCTATGTCAATGTATGTACATGTGTTTATTTGTGCATGTATGTTAATGTGTCACTAAGTGTGTGCATGTGTTCTTATATGTGTATGGGTGTGTGTCTATTCATGTGTGCATGCATGCTCATGTGTGTGTGTGTGTGTGTGTTTTGTGTGTGTGTGTTAATACATTTTAGTACGTGTTCACACACGTGTCTGTGCATGTTTGTGTGTTTGTGTGTTTGTGTGTTTGTGCTTTTGTGAATGTGTACAAGTGTGTGCATCTATGGGTGCATTCTTGCATTTATGTACATGTGTGTTTGTGCATGCATGTATGTGTGTCTGTGCAAGTTTACGTGGTTGTGCATATTTGTGTGGCAGTGTAGGTGTACATATTGGTGTATATATATGTGTGCTTATGCATGTGTTTGTATGTGTCCATGTGCATTTGCATGTTTGTGCATGTATGTGTCTGTGTTTGTGCTTTGCTCAGGAGCTTGCATGTGTGTCTATGTTTGTGTTATTGTGTACATGTGAGTGTAGGTGTTTGTACATGTGCTTATGTACATGAGTGAGTGGGTAAGCACATGTCCATGCATTGGTGCATATGTTTGTGTATTTATGCATGTGCTAATGCATATCTATTTGTGTTTGTTCCTGTGGCTTGTGTGCATGAATTTATGTGTACGTATGTGTTTCCATGCATATATGTGTGCATTTGCATGCTTGCCTCCTCACATATGTGTGTATGTGTGTTTATGCATGTGTCTATATGCATGTGCATGCATGTGTGTGTTGATGTGTGTGTGTGTGCATATGAACACTAGCAAACACAAGTACACACATACATGCGCTCATACAAATACAGCCACAAACAAGCACGTATGCACCCAAGCGTGCACAATCACATGCACAACCAGCACAGACATGCACATACACACATAAACACATGCATGCATGCACGCATACACACATATATGAACACACTCACACAGACCCACACCTGTACCCACACACACAAATTGGTACACACATGCACACACAACACACACATCCGTATGTGTGCACTCACATGCACATACTTACGCATGAACACATGCAAGTACACACACGTTTACATGCATACAGCCACCCACAGACACATAAGTAAGTGCATACATGCACACGCACCCATGTACACATGCCCAATGCATGCAAACACAAGAACACACAAACACACAAGTACACACACGAACAACAACACAAACAAACGCACACATATGCTCATTCACACACCCTCACACACATACACACAAATGCTTGCACACACACACACATGCATGCATGTATACACACACACACACACGCACACTCCTGCACACAAAACAAACATGTGTGCAAACACACTTATGCAAGAAAACATAAACACACAAACCTACACGCACATTAAGTCAATCATGCATGCACACATGCATAATCGCACATACACATGCACACACACATGCACCCACACACACTCTCATGCTAACATAGATATGCTTGCACACACTCTCTCTCACATACACAGGAGCATGCATATGCACACATACACACATATGCACACGTACAAACATGCATTAGCATAAACATACAAAAACATGCACATGAACGTTCGAACACGTAAACATACACTCACCCACACACACTCAAACGCACTCGCTCACACACACAAGCATAACACACAAGTAAGCACATACACACACATAAACTAGCATGCAACCACTCACATGTGTATAAATGTACACACATACACACTCATAAAAGTTCGTGCACAAATGCACACACTCATACTCTCAAACTCACACACACACGTATACTTGCACCTAAGCTCACATTACAAGCATGCATGTATGCACCCATACACATAAGCATATATACACATATATGAACACATACACACATAATCCCACACACAAATAAGCACAAACCCACAAATGCATGCATTGCACGCACATGCACGCATACATGCAGATGCACACACACAAACACATGCATGTACACACACACACGCACACACACACACTCATACACATGTATGCACATATCACATACAGACACATGCACACAAAAACATGCATGCACATGTAGGAACCAACACATAAATATGCACATAGGTATACACATGCCATTGCATATACAAACACTCAGAATCACCCAAAAACCACATGCACGAACACATACGCACATGCATGCGGTCACACACGCATGCACACACAAACACACACACTAGCGCACACACGTGCACGTATGCATATGACTGCATACACAAATGTTCATAGGAACACGCACACAAACACATGCACAAGCACACACACACACACATGGAGAACCCATGCATATGAATGCATGTATACATGCACACATGTTCACACCCCCACACACACAAGCACACCTACATGTGCACTCAAACACACACATGCACATACAACCATACTCACACAACCACACACACATACACACACACACACACATGAAAACGACCACACATGCACATACAAATACATAAACATATAGATACACATGCACACACATGCACATACACAAAATGCTCACACAAGCATGCATGAACGCACACACTTACACACACACATACACACTCGCATGCATAGACACATGTGATCCCACACAAACATACACACTCTTGCATGCAGAAACATGCATGCAAATGTGCAAACACACCGACAAACGACTGCATGCATCTAGACACATATGCATACACATACATGCATACAAACATACATAACCACAACAACACACATGCATACATGCATACAAACATACACATGCCCACATGCACAAAAAGCATGTATAAAGGCAAAGACACCCACATGTGCACACACACACACATAAGAATGAACATAAACACACACTAACACACACATGTGAACACATGCACACAAACATGCACGTACATAAATGCACACACGACAGACACGTGCACATGCACACACCTATGAGAGTGTCTGTGCATGTGTTTATGTGTATGTGTGGTCATGGGTGTGTGTGCACATGTGTTTATGTGTGTGCTTGTGTGTGTATTAGAGTGTATATATCCACCTATGTGTTTACTGTGTGTGTGTGCCATGTGGGTGTGCATGTGTGTGCTTGCATATGCACATTAATGTGTGCATGTGTGTGTGTACATGAGTGTGTGTGTGTGTGTGTTTGGGCATGTGTTGGTGAGGGTGCATGTTGGTGTATATTTCTATGTGTGCATGTGCATGTGCATATGTATGTGTGTGAGTGCATGTGTCTGTCTATGTATGCAAGTGTGTGCCCACCTACTTGTGTATGGTTTAACATGGGTGTTTATGTACAAATATGGGTGTTTGTTTGTTCTAATGTGCCCATGTGTGTGTGTGTGTGCATGTGTTTATGTACATGTTCATGTCTTCGTATTTGCATGCATCTATACATGTTTGCATGCTTGTGTATGTGTGTCTACATGCATGTTTGTATGTGAGTATGTTTGTGTTTGGGTTAGTGTGTGTGGGTGCATGCATGTGTGTCAGTGTGCCTTCATTAATGTGTGTATTGTGTGTGTATGTCTATAGGGGTAGGTGTGCTTGTTTGTGTATTTATGTGCATGCGTCTTTGTGTGTGTGTGTGAGTACACATGCACACAGACTCTCAAATGCACACACACATACAAATGCACACATACACACACATAAACACAAACTCACATGCACACAGTAGCACACACATACATACATACATACAAAAGCACACACACAACCACACACAAGCACACATGCATACATGCATACATACATAAGTGTATATGATTGCACATGCACATGCACACATGCATGAACCTATGCACATAAACAAGCACACACACATGCACATATGCACAAACTCACTCACACAACACCAACACATAATGAAAAACATGCATGCACACACACACACATGTGCACACATACGCATCCATACTCACACACTTTCTTGCACATACACACACACACACACACACACCTAAAACACATAGATAGACATGCACTCATCGGCACATGCACATACACAAGCACACACACTCATATGCAAGCACAAATACACGCACTAATAGAAGCCCACACCCACACACATGCACACAAACAAACATGCATACAGACGCATGCACAAGCATACATACATGCACAAACACATACACAAGCACACATGTGCTCACACAGAGACACACAAGTGGACACATACACATGCACACATATGCACACACATCCACTCAAATATGTACACATGCATACACACACGAACACACACATGCAAACGCATCTATGCACACACATACACATGCGTATATAGAAGAATGCATACACATACAAATGAACAAGCACACATGCACTTACATAGACGCATGTGTTGTGCACATAAAGATGTACATGTACTCAAAAATATGCATGCACATCCACACAAGATAGATACACCCATACACACCTACACCTATGTACTCATCCAAACATAAGTGTGCACACATGCACACAAATACACACACATATGCATGCACATGCACATAAATATATACACACATACATGCACACACACAAAAAACACAAAGATACACACATACACAAAAATACATGTGTCCATATGCAAGATAGGCATGTTGACACACATACATACACACACACACCTACACACTTGCATGCACACAGCTAGACATACCCCCTGGGCACACACATGCCCACATGCACACAAATGCGCCCACACATTCCAGCATACACACATGCATACACAATCACACAAGAACAAGCATGCATATGCTCTCTCTCTCTCTCTCACACACACACACAAGCACATATGTGCATATACAAACACAATAAATCATACACATACTTATAAGTGCATGCAAACATTGGCACATGAACTAACACATACACACACCCACATCTACACATTTGCACACCTATAAGTGTAACACATAAATAGACACACAAAAACTCACATATGCACACACATAAATACACACACACCCACGCATACCCACACACACATTACACATACATGAATGTATACACATAAGCACACTTGGATGCACCCACAAACATAAGCACCCACACACACATATGCACAAACATAAGCTCTTAGAGATAAACCAACACACACATGCACACACCTATACACACACACACATAGACACAAACAAAAACATGCACACCAACACACACAAGTACAAGCATGTGGAGACACACACATGTGCACACACACAAACATATACTCACATGCTTGCTCATAAAAAAAATCATGAATACACACAAACACACAGAGACACATACACACACATGATCATGAACACACTCATATACATGCAAATACGCATACACTTTCACACACACATGCACACATATACATACATACACGCATATACATACGCATACACATACACTTTCACACACACACACATACACATCCACCTGCACACACGTGCTCAAACACTCATGCACATGCACGCATAAAGACATGCACACACATTTACAAAAATGTGCAAGCTCGTCCACACATGTACACACCTATACACACACAAATCTACAAGAACACATTAAGACACAAGTAGACATACATTTATAATCACACACATCCACATACATACACCTGTAGATAGATGCACATGAACACACACACATGTACACATGTACACACACACATTCACAAACACATGCATACACATGCTCATGCTCACACACATAAATACAAACACACATGCACATAGATGCCCACATAAATATGCACACAAGAATATGCACTTGCATACAAAATTTTACACACATGTATCCACACAAACACATACAGTCATACATGTGCACGCTCATAGGAACACACAAGTGCACACACGTAGATATGAGTACATTTACACACATGTTAAAGTACACGCACACACATGAACTCTTGAACGTACACACACACTTGCATGCTTGCAAACATACACGCATACACATGTGCACACACGTAGATATGAGTACACTCACACACATGCAAAAGTACATGCACACACATGAACTCTTGAAAGTACACACAAACTTGCATTCTTGCACACATACACACGTGCACAAACACTACCAAAAATGTGCACACACTCACATAGACTCACATGCATAGCTACATAGACACAAGTAACTACGCTTGAACACACATGCACATGTGTAATCACATGCATATGCACATGAATAGGCACAAATGCAAGAACAAATATAGGAACATAAATGCCAAACACATGCCCACGCACGTACATGCACTGGAACTTACACATGCACACATATGCACACAAGCTCACATGCACACATATAAGCACATACACACACATATGCACACTCATCATAATCACATACGCACATATATGCACGCAAACATACACATGCAAAAACACATAGACATGTGCACGCATGCACACATGCAATGAACACACACACAAAAATAGACACACACACATGTACCAACACATGGACACAAAAATATAAACATGCACACATGCATATTTATGCACAAACACACAAACACATATAGACACACATACACATAGACGTGTACACATGCACACATGCTCAAGCATACATAAACAGACATGCACATAGACTCACAAAAACGCTTGAATGCACACACACACACACATAAACATACACACACATGCACATGCCTATGTGCATACACACATACACACATGTACAGACATGCACATGGATATGCTCACACAACCTCCCACCCCATACAGACTCAAACACATGCATATGCACATCTACACAAGGACACACGCACACATACACACATGCACAATAACAAACACACACACATATAAGCACACATAAAAACATATACATAAACATAGACACATATGCACACACATACACATTTATGTGCACATGCACACACATGCCCAAACACAAAACACACAAGCACCTACATTAGTATTTACTATTGGTTTTGACACCACCAATTTTATGGGAATAAAATAATTGCACTTGTTTCTCTTTTTCTATTCTTGAGTGTCCTTCACATCATTATCTTAACATCTTGTAGCTTTAATTAATTAGATATTTTTAATATAATGTCTCATAGAGAAATGCATAGGTGAAGTAATGTAAAGTTGTGATCATGTGATAACTGTAGCTTAAATGGCATATCAAGAAGCTATTGATCATATTATTGGTAGAGTAGCTAACCATTAAGAGTTTATCTCTAAAAAATCTACTTTTTTTATTGTTCTATCATATGTTTGTATGTTTCATAATTGGGATACATAACACCATTCATTCTCTTACATGATCTTTATTTTCTAGTGTACTTCAATTTTAGTACTTAGAAAAATATTTTATTTAGTTTAATACCTACAAAAATATTTTAAAAGTAAAAAAATAATTAATATTTAAAAGATGACTTAAAAAACTAACATTTGAAAACTAACATTTGACCAAATAACCCATACACGACTAAGCCAAAATACTAGGGGCCAAATGGCCCAAACTATTTCTTGGTAATAGTCCATAAGGAGCTTTAGGTTAGAAGACAAAATAAACAAAATTAATTCAAGCCCAAGTCTAAGTGGATGTGTTTGTGAGTGCGTGTGTGAGTGTGAGTGTGCACATGTAAGTAGTTGTGTGTGTGCATGTGTTTGTGTGTGTGCTTATGTGTATATAGGTTTGGGTGAGTGTGTGTCTACTTTCATATGTATGCATGCACATGTGAGTTTGCTTGCTTGTCTTTGCATGTTTATGGATGTGTGAGTGTATTCTTGTGTGTGCGAGTGAGTGTGCATGTGTCATGCATGTGTGTGCATGTGTGCATGTGTGGCTATTCTTGCGCATGATTGTATGTTTGTGTGTGTCTTCATAAGGGGCACGTGTTCATGAGTGTGTGTATGTGTGCATATGCATGATTGTGAGTATGTGTGCATATGTTTATGGGGGTGTGTTTTTTTGTGTTTGTGTGTGCATGACTCAATGCATGTATTTGTGCACACGAGCACATGTTTCTATGTTCATGTGTGTGTGTGTGTTTGCGTATGCATGTGCTTGTCTTCTTGTGTGTATGTGTGTGCACATGTGTCTACTTATTTGTGTGCATGTCTACATGTTCGTGCATCTATTATGTACGTGTTACTGTTAATACATGTGTGCGCTCATTTGTTTGCATACATGTGTGTGTGTACATGTGTAAGTGTATGTGTGTGGGTGTGCCTGTACGATATGTTTGTGTATGTGCTTGTGTGTGTATCTGTGTGTGGTTTGTTAGTGTTTGTCCTTTCGTGTGTGATTATGTGTGCATGATTGTGTGATAATGCATGTGCATTTGTGTGAATATGTGTGTGCATCAATCTTTACATGTGAATGTTCTTGTGTGTATGTGTGTGCTTTTGTATACATGTGTGCATGTGTGTATTCGTATGTGAGTGTGTGTGCATGCATCTTTGTGTTTGTGCTTATGCGTGTGTGTATGTATGCATGTGTTTATTTGCATTGTGTATTTTTTGTTTGTGCATTTGTGAAAGCATGTATGCTTCTGTGTGTCGTGCATGAGCATGTGCACGTATGTGGGTGCATGTGTGTGTGTGTGCTAATTTGTCTATGTTTTTGTACATGGTTTGTGTGTGCATGTGTCTATGTTTGTACATGTGTTTATGCATGTGTGTCTATACATAAGTGTGCATATGTGTGTGTATGCCTTAGCATATGCATGTGAGTGTGTGTATGTGCATTTGTGTGTGTGTGTGCATATGTGTGTGTGTATGTATTTGCATGTGTGTTCATCAACATGTGCATGTGTGTTCATTTTGCTTGTGCATTTATGTGTGTGGGTGCTTTTGTATATGGCACAACAATGTCTACTAACATGTTTGTGTGTGAATGTGTGCATGTGTGCATACATGTGTGTGTGTGTGTGTGCATGTGCATGTGTGCTTGCATGCTTGTGTGTGTGCATTTGTTCATATATATGTGTGTTAGCGTTTGTGCAATTGTGTGCATGCATGTGTGTGTGTGTGTGCACATTGGTATGCATATGTGTTTGTGCACATGTAAGCATATGTATGTATGTGTGTGTTCATGTTTGCAAGTATGTGTGTAAACCATGTTTTTTGTGAGCTTCTAGGTAAGTGTGTGCTTGGCTATGTGCATATGTGTGAGTTTCTATGCATGTGCCTATGTGCATGTGTGCATCTATGTACTTATGTATGTGTGCTTTTACTTTTGTGTGTGTGATCAATTTGGCACATTCGTGTGAGTGTATGCTTGCAAGCATGTGTGCTTGTGCATGTGGGTGGTTGTTCTTGTATCAGCATCTGTGGATTGTGTGTGCATTTGTGGTTGTATGTTTGTTCATGTGTGTGGTTGCATGTGTGTACAGGTGTGTGAGTGATGTTATTCGTATGTGTGTGTGTACTTATGTGTGTGTGCATCTATTTGTGAGTGCATGTGTATGCATGTGTGTGTATTTGTCTGCATGTTTATTTGTTTCTATGTGTGTATGTATGTATATAGGTTTTTGTAGGTTTGCATGCATGGGTGAATAAGTGTATGCATGGCTAAATTTGTGCATACATGCATGTATTTGTGTGTATGTTGCATGCGCACACATGTGTTGGATTTTGCATGTATGTGAATCAAGTGTGTGGGTGCTTGTGGTTGTGTATGTGCATGCATGTGTATGTGTGCACATGTACACATGTGTGTGTGTATTCAAGTGTATCTATTTGTGTACATGTATGTACATTATTGTATGTGTTTGTGCACATGTGTTTATGTGCTTATGTGTTTGTGTATGTTGTGTGTATGATTGCATGTGTGTGCTTGTTTGTGTGTTTGTGGACATGTGTATGCATCTTTTTGTGTATATATTTTTATGTGCATGTGCATATGCAAGTGAGAGCATATGTGTTTGTGTGTGTTCATGTATTTGTGTGTGTGTGTATTTGTGTGTGGGGGTGTGTTTACGTAAGGGTGTATGTGTAGCGGGTGTGCATGTGTGAGCTTGCATGCATGTGTGTGCACAAATGTTCTTGTGCATGTGTGTGCCTACACATGTGCCTAAATGTATGTTTTTGTGTTTGTTTGTGCATGTGTACATGCATGTATGTGTGCATGTTGTCTGTGTGTGTGAAAGGAAGTCTGTGCATGTGTGCATTTTTTTCTACACACATGCATGTGTTCAAGTGCATCTATACATTTCTATATGAGTGCATGTGTTTGTGCACATGTGCATATGTGTGTGTGTGCATGCATACACATATGAATGTGTGTGTCGAACCATGTGTGTATTTATATGAGTGTGCATGTGTGCATAGATGTGGGCATGCGTGCATTTGTGTGTGCTTGAGTGTATGTATTCATGTGTGTGTGTGCAGTGGTCATCTTGAGGTGTGGGCTTACATGTGTGTGTACATTGGTGTGACTGTATGCACCTTTGTGTTTGCATGTGTGTGTGTGTGTGCATGTTGGTGTACATGTGTGTTTTTATGCACACATTTATGCATTCATGTGCGGGTGCATGTATCCATGTGTGTTTATGTGAGTGTGTAAGCATGTGTGTGTGTAGGTGAGCGTGCATGTCTGTGTATGTTTTTGTGTCTTGGCGTGTATGCATGCTTGAGTACATTTGTGCGTGTGTTTGCATATTTGTGTGTAGATGTGCATGCGTGGGCATGTGCACTAGCATGTGCATGTGTGTGGATGTGTGTGTGCATTCATGTCCATATGTTTGTGTTTGTGTGTGCAACCATTGGTGTGTGTGTGTACATTTGTATGAGTGCATGTCTTTTTGCATGTTTGTGTGCAACCATGCATGTGTGTTTGTGTGTGCGAGTATGCATGTGCATATGTGCAGGTGCATGTGGGTGTGTGTTTATATGGATGTGTGTGTGTATGCATGTGCAAGTCTATATGAATGTTTGTGTATGCATATGTCTACATATTTGTCAACCTAGTTGTGTGAGTTCATGTGTGTTCTTATGCATGTGAAAGTACATGTGTTTTTGTATGTATGTATTTGTGTCTTTATGTGACAACATGTGTGCATGTGTGTTTGCATGTAAACATATGTGTGAGTGTCTGTATGAGCATGCATCTTTATGTGTGTATTTGTGTGTCATTATTTGTGCATGTGTTTTTGTGTCTATGTGCATGCACACATGTGGATATTTATGTGTGTGTGCATGTACACATGCATGTGTGTCTACATTTGTGGGTGCAAGTTTTTATTTTTGTAGGTGTCTGTCAATGGGTTTCTATGGGCATATGATTGTATGTGTAGAGGTGTGTGTGCCTATAGTCTTGTGTGTGTGCGAGGATGCTTGTTTGTTTGTGTATGTGTGCATGTGTGTGTGTTTATGTTTGTGTGCATGTGTAACATGTGTGAGTGTGTTTGTGTCTATTTGTGTATTGTTTTTTGAGAGTGTGTTTGCATGCTTTTGAGCATGCATGTATGTATGCATGTGTGTACGAGTGGCTATGCTAGTGCATGTGTGCATGCATGTTTGTGCACCTGTGTTGGTGTATGCATGTGCATGTCGGTGTGTGGGTGTAGGCTTATAGGTGTGTGTGTGCATGCATGTGTATACAAGAGTGTTAATGTGTGCTTGCACTCGTGTTTATGTGTGTGTGCATGTGTTCATGTGACATTGGGTGTGCTTATGCACAATTTTGTGTGTGTTCGTGTGAGCTTTTATCTATCCATTATGCATGTGTATTTGTTCTTGTTTGTTTATATCTGTGCGTGTATGTAAGTGTATGTGAGTGTGCATGTGCATGTGTATCTTTGCACATATGTTTGTGTGTATGTATGCTTGTGTTTATGCATGTTTGTGTGTGCATATGCTTTTGTAAGTGTGCTTGTGTTATTGTTTGTATGTAAGTGTGCAAATGTGTGGTGGTGTGTGGGTGGGTGTGTGTGCACTTGTTTGTGTGCATACACATAGATGTGTCTACACGCTTACATGGGCATGGGCATGTGTGTTTATGCTTGTACACTTTCATTCATATCCTTGTTTCGATGCATGTATGTGTGTGTGTGTGTACTTGTGTTTGTGTGTATGCATGCATGTGTACTTGTATATATGTTTCTATATGTGACTACATGTTTATGTTTTTGTGCATGTGTGCATGTGCATATGTGCATGTGCATCTGTGCATGTGCATGTGTGTTATTGTTTGTGCATGCATGTGTGCGTGTGCATGTTTGTATGCCTATGTGTGTGTGTGCGTGCATGTGAGCATGTGTGTATGTGTGTGTCTTTGTTTGCAAGTAAGTGTGTGTTCTTGTAGGTCTGAGTGTATGCATGGATGAATGCATATGTGCATTTTTACTTGTGCATGTGTTTATGTGCATGTGTGCATTTATGTGCACACGAATGCATTTATATCTATGTGTGTGTGCATATTGTAAGTATGTGTGCTGCATTGGTTGTGTTGTGTGTGTCTATGCACTTGATTGTGTGTATTCATGTGTGTATGTCTGTGTGCTTGCAAGCATGTGTGCTTGTATTTGTGGCTTATGCATGTGGGTGGGTGTTCATGTGTATATGCGTGTGTTTGCATGTGTGTTGTATGCATCTTTGTGTGTGTGTGTGTGTGCATGTGTGTTGTTGCATGTATGCAGATGTGTCAGTGTTGCTGTGCACTTGCTTAGGTGTACTTATGTGTGTCTCTATTTGTGAGTGCATTTGTGTGCAAAAAAAAGTATGTGTGTGTATTTGTTTATTTTTATGTGTGTGTGTGTGTGTATATGTCGATGTGGGTTTGTGTGTGTGGGTGAATGGGTGTATGTGTGGGTGTTTACACCTATGTGCATGTGTATGTGTGTGACTACATGCACACTCATGTCTGGACATCTGCACACGTGTGTTCAAGTGTCTGAGTGCTTTTTGGTGTGTGTGTGTGCGTATGTGTCGGTGTGGGTTTGTGTATGTGGGTGAATGGGTGTATGTGTGGGTGTTTGTGCCTATGTGCATGTGTATGTGTGTGTCTACATGCACACTCATGTCTTGACATCTGAACACGTGTGTTCAAGTGTCTGAGTGCTTTTGGGTGTCTGTGTGTGCGTGTATATGAGTGCACATACATGTTTGTGTGTTTGAGTACATGTGTGCAAATTAATGTATATGTTCCTACATGTGTGCATATGTGTGTCTATGCATACATGTATGGTGTGTGTGTGTGTGCTTGTCTGTGTATGCATCTTCTTGTGCATGTATTTTTATGTGCATGTGCATACGTGAGCATGTGTTTATGTGTGTGTGTGCTTGTTCTCGTATTTTGGTGTGCATTTGAGTATGTGGGGGTCTTCGTATGTAGATGTACATGTATGAGTGTGTGTACATATGTGCATGTGCATATATGTGCATGTGCATCCACATGTGTTAGAATATGTGTTTATATGTTTTTGTGTGTACGTGTATGTGCATGCATGCAAATGTTTGTGTGTGTGGAGCCATGTGTATATTTATATATATGTGTGCATGTGTATGTGCATGTGTGTGTATGGTTGTGTGTGTATGTGCGTGCATCTGTAAGTGTGTATGTGCACTAAATTGTGTGTGTTTGTGTTCCTTTGTGCATTCAAGTATCTGTTTGTGCATGTGTATATAAGTGGGTATTCATGTGTGTAGATGTGTGGGTGTGTGTGCATGGGTGTGCCTATAAGTGTCTTTGTGCATGTTTGTGTGTGTGTGTGATTGTATGCATATGTGTGCATGTACGCGAGCACGTGTGTGCATGTGCATGCATGTGGGTGTGCTTGTTTATGTGCATGTGTGTGTATGTGTAGTGTGTGTCTGTATGGGTCGTCTATGTGTGTGCACAAAAGTGTGTATGTGTATAGTTTTTTACAAATGTGACCGTTTGTGCATGTGTGTGTCCAAGTGTGTGTGTGCATGTGTTTGTGTGTGTGTTTATGCCTATCTTTTTTTGTGTTTGTGTGTGTGTGTCTTTACAAGTGTGTTCATCTTTGTGTGTTGGTGAGTGTGTGTGTGTTTATGCATGCTTGTGTGTATTTGTGCATTTATGCATGTGTGTGTTTGTGTGCATGCTCTTATGTGTGCAGTTGTGTGTGTGTGCCTATGCATATGTGCAAGTGTGCGTGTGATCGCTTGTGTGCATGTTTTTACATATGTGTGTTATATGGGTGAGAGTGTGTGTGTGTGTTAGCATGCATGATCTTTGTGTATGTGTATGCATGTGTGTGTGCATGTATGTGAGCCTATGTGTGTGCTTGTGTGTGTGAACCTGTGTGGATGCACATTCATTTGTGCATGTGCTTGTTTCTGTGTGTGTGTTTGTGAGGCTTTGTATGTGTTTGTTTGTATGCATGCAATTATGCATGTGTATGTGGGTATATGAGTGCATGTCTTTTTGTGTGTTTATGTATGTGTGCATGCATGTCTGTGTGTGTTTTCCTACTTGCATGTCTACATGTAGGTGGGACCATTTGTGTGAGCAGGTGCATATATGTGCATGTGTTTGTATTTGTGTGTGTGTGTGCATGTGTATTTGTGTGCTTGCATGTTTGTACATATGTGCTTGTGCATGATTATGTGCATGTGTGTGTCATTGTGCTTACAAGTCTGTGTGAGGGTGTGCATGCATGTATATTTATGAGTGCCTGTGTATGTGCATGTGTATGTACATGCATGTGAATGGCATTCATAAGTGCGAGTGTGGTGCCTATGCACATGTGTGTGTGCATATATATGCATTTTTTTGCATTTGCAAGTATGTGTATCAAAAAGACTACATTTATGTATATGTGTGTATAGGAGCATTCGTGTGCGTTCATGCATGTTTGTAAGCATGTTTATGTATGTGTGTGCATTTGTTTGCATTTGTGTGTGAGCATGTGTGTGTGCAAGCATGCATGTGTGCATGCATATGTGTTTGTGCACATGTGCAAGCACATGTGAGTGTATGTGTGTGTGTACATGTGTGTGTGTATGCATGCATGTGTGTTTAATTTTGTGCATATGTAGTTGGGTGTGTGTATATTTATGTGTGTGTTTGTGTGTGCATGCATGTGTGTGTGTTCATGTGCATGTGCATGTGAATGTGTGTGCTTGTGTCAAAGTGAGCATGTTCATGTATGTATGTGTCTACATATGTTTGTTTATGTTCATATATATGTGTTTGTGTTCATGTGTGTGTGTGTATGCATACAATTATTTGCATTTGTGAGTGTGGGTGTGTGTGGTTGGACGTGTCATTGCATTTTGGTGTGTTCTTGTATGTATCTATGGGTGCATGCGTGTGTGCACAGATTCGAGCATGCATGCATATGAGCATCATTGTGTGCAATTGTGCTTGTTCTTCCATGGTTGTGTGTGTAGGTGTGTGTTAGTATGTGTGCATATGTGTGTGTGCATGTCTGTGTATGTGTGTGCGCTTGTGTGCATTTGCATGTGTGTGCGGCAAGTCCATGCTTATGTGTGTGTGTGTTGTGTATGCATGCGTACATGTGCGTGCAAGCATGCATATATGTGGGTGTTTATGTGTGAGTGTATACATTTGTGTGAGTGTCTGTATGGGCATGTTCATGTGTTTGTGCAAGCATGTGTTCATGTGCATGTTTGTTTTAGTGTCTTGTGGTTGCATGTGTATCCGTGCATATGCATCTTTTTTTGTGTAAATGTGCATGTGAGTGTGTTTGCGAATGTGTGTGCATGCATATGTGTGTGCATGCATTTGTGGGTGTTTATGTGTCTCCATGTCTGTGTGAGTGCATGCGAATGTGCATGTGCATGTGCATGTGTGTATGTGTGTGTGTGTACAAATGTTTATGTACTTGTACATATTTCTATATGTGTGTGTATAGACCCACATGTGTAATTGTGCTTGTGTGTGTATTTGTTTGTGTGCATGTGTGTGTGCGTTAGGCGTGCACGTGTGTTTGTTCTTATGTGTATCTATGTGGGTGTGGGTGTTTGTGTGCATGTGTATGTGTGTACATGCATGTTCATTTGCATCTACATGTGTGCATACATGTTTTTGTGCATCTGTGTCTATGTGGATGCATATGTGCATGTATGTGTGTGTGTCCATGTGTGCCCATGAAAAGATGCATACAAGTGTATACATGTGTGTGTGTGGGTTTGTGTGCTCATGCGTGGGTGTGTATGTGTGTGCATATGTGCTTGTGTGTGCATGTGTTGCCTATGTGTTTATGTGCATGTCTGTGTGACTACATGTATATGTGTTTGTTTTTGCATGCATATGTATGCATGTGGGTGTATTGGAGTGTGTGTGGGTGTGCATATTATTGCATGTACATATGTTTGCATGTATGTATCCTTGTGTTTTATATGTGTTTCTATATGTATGTGTGCATGTGCATTTGTGTGATTATTTTTATGTGAATGTTTATGCATGTGTGCGTGCATGTGGGCTCTTGTGTGTGGTTGTGTGTGTTTGGGTGCTTGTCTTTGCATCAGTGTGTGTGCATGCTCACATGTGTGTTTGTGCATATGCATGTGCATGTGCATGTGTTTGTGTGCACATGAGTGCATGCATGCATGTGTGTGTGTGTGCATGTGTGTTTTTATGTATATGCATGCGCATGTGTGTGTGCATGTGTGTGCGTGTGATTGTGTTTGTGTGAATGTGTATATGTGTGTGTATATATGCATGCAAGCAAGTGTGGATGTGTATTTGTGTATATATGTGCATGTGTCTACGTACACACAAGCATGTTTTTTCAATATGTGTATTTGTGGGTGCAATCATCTCTATGTGCACTTGTGTGGTTCACTGTGTGTCCATGTGCATGGATGAACGCATGTGTCTATGTGCATAGGCATGTGTATAAATGCATGTATGTACACATGCATGTGTGTGGGTGTGTATGGTTATGTGTGTCCACGTTTGTGCATGTGTATGCATGCAGATGTCTATGTATGTGTGTATGTATGTTTTTGTTGTTTGTATGTATGCATGTGAGGGCATGCATTTGTGTTTGTGTGAGTGTGTGTTTGCATGCACGTACCTTTATTTATGCATGCTTGTTTATGAGCACGTGCATGCATTTGCACATGTGTGTATGTGTGTGTGTGTGTGCATGTGTGTATTTGCAAGTGTGTGTGTGTGTGCTTGGATGTGTGTGTGAGTGTGAGCATTTGTATATTTGTATCTTTGTATGTGTGCTTGTGTGTGAGTGTGTGTGTCTTTGTATGTGTTTATGTGCATGCATGTGTGTGTGTACGTTTATGTGTGCTTGCATGTGTGTTTGTGCATCTGTGCAAGATTATGCATGCATTCGTTAGTGTGTATACTTGTATGTGGTTGCATGTGTGTGTGCATTTCTGTATGCACATGCCTGTATGTAAATGTGCATGTGCAAGTATGTGTTTGTGTGCATGTGTGTATGAGTCATAGTCCGAATGTGTGTGTCTGCATGTACAAATATGTGTTACTACAAATATGTGTTACTACAAATATGTGTGTATGTGAGTGTGCATGGGCCTACATGTGTGTGTTTGTGCATATGTGTTTGAGAGTACACATGTGTGTGTTCATGTGTGTTTGCATGTGTGTGCCTTTGGATGTGTGTGCATTCCTATGTATGTGTGTATGCATATGTATGCATGCATGTATTTGTGCACTTGTCTGTGTGAATATTCTTGCATGCATGTATATATGTTTGTGTTTGTGTGCATCTATGCAACCACGTGCTTGTGCGTATGTGTGTGTGTGTGTTCGTACATGTGTGTGTGTGCGTGTGTTTGTGCATATGTATGTGTCCATGTGTTTTGTGTATTTGTGTGTGTTCATGTTTGTAGTGCATGTGTTCTTATGCTATGCATGTGTGTGTGGGTTTTTCAGCGTGTAAGTGTTCATGTGTGTACATGTTTGTATGCACATGTGTTTATGTATACATACATGTGTGAGTGTGGTTGTGTGTTTGAGTGTGTTTATGTGTGCTTGTGTTTGCAAGCATGTGCCTATGAATGTGTGCACATGGATGCATGTGTGTTTGTTTGTTTGTGGGTACAAGCTTGCATGTGTGTGTGTGCACATGTGTACATTCATGTGCATTTGTGCGTGAATATGTGAGCATATGTGTGAATGTGTGTACATGTTTGTGTGTGTGTGTGCATATGTGTGAGTGGTCTTATATATGTGTGTCAGAGTGTGTTTCGTGCTTGTTTACATATGTGTGTGTGTGCATGTCTTTTATGTGCATATGAATGTGTTTGTGTGCAAGTACTTGTGCATGTTTGTGTGAGTGTTTTTCTTTGTGTGTTTGTGTGTTTGTGTGTTTGTGTGTATATGTGTGTACACATGCATGTGTGCGTGAGTGTGTTCATTTATGCATTTTGTGTGTGCATTAATGTGTGTGTGTGTGTGCATGGGTGGGTGTGTGTGGGTTTATTTGTATCGGTGTGGAGTGTGTGCACCAATGTGCATATGTGTGCATGCACTTGTACATGTTAGTATCCATTTGTGTGTGCTTGTGCATGTGTGTATGCTCTTATATGTCTATGTGCATGTTTCTATATGTGTTTTGGTGTGTTTGAGGTGCTTTTGTGTGTGTGTGCTTGTATATGTGTCACTATGCATATGCATGCGTGTACATGTACAGGTATGCATATCAACTTACGTGTCATGTGTGCATGCATGTGTATGTGCATGTGGGTTCATGTGTGCAAGCCAATGTGTGCATGCTTTGGTGTGTGTATGTTTGTAAGCAGGTGGTGTGTTGGCGTGTGTCTATGTCTATGTCTGTGCATACATTTGTGTGTGCATGCATGCACATGTATGCATGGGAGAGAGTGTTTTTGTGTGTGTACGTGTGTGTGGTTCTGTGTGTGCTTATTTGTGTGTATGCATTGGTTCTTGTGTGTTTGTTCATGTGTGTGCACTTATGCACATGTGTGTATATGGTTAAATGTGTGCATGTGTGAGTGCATTTTTATGTGTCCATGTGTGTGTGCACATATATTTATGCATGTATATGCATGCATGTGCACATGGGTGGGTGTGCAAATGTTTTGTTTGGGTGTGTAAGCGCATGTGTGTGTGTGCGTAGACATACGTGCTTGTGTGTGTGCATTCATGTGTGTGTATGTAAGTGTGTGGGTGTGTGTGTGTGTGTGGAAGTGTGTGTTTACGACTGAATGTGTGTTTATATGCATCTTTGCACATGTGAGTGTCCAATTGTGTGTGCATGTGTGTATGTTTGTGTACCTAAGTGAGTGTGCATGTGTGTGTGTGTGTGTTGTGTGTTATAATTAAATGTGTGCATGTGTGTTGATGTGGGTGTGAGTGTGAGCACGTGTCTATGCGTGTGTATAAATGTGCATATGTGTAAGCTTGTATGTGTTAGATTTTGTGTGTATGTGTGCAGATGTGTTTTTTTTGTGTGTGAGTATACGGATGCAGGCACATATGTGTGGGTGGGTGAACATGTGTGGACATGTATATGTGTTGTTGTTTGTATGCATGTGTGTACGTGTACTTGTGTGTGTATCAGTGTGCATGTAATGTTCACATGGAAGTGCACATGTGTGTGTGTATATATGCAAGTGGGTTTGCTTGTGTGTGATCTTCAGCATGCATGTGTGTGTGTGCCTATGTGTATGTAAATATGTACTCATATGTGTGCATGCATGCATGTGTGTATGCATGTTTGAGCTTGCATATGCTTGTTACTTGTGTGCATGTATAGGTGTATTTGTGTGCCTGTGTTTATGTGTTCGTATGTGTGCGTGTGTGTGCTTATGTGAATGTTTGTAAGTGTGTGCATTTGTACATCTGTATGTGTACTTGTGTGTGTGCACGTACACATGTGTATACTCACACATGTGCAAAAGTGTTTATTTGCATGTTTGTGTTAATGTTTCTTAGACTATGTGTGAAAATATGTGTGCATATCTTTGTGTGTATATGTGTTTGCTTGAGTCTGTGTATTTATGCATGTGCTTATGCACAATCGCACAGGTGTGGGCTTTTTTGTGTCTGTGTAACTGTGTGTTTGTGCATGTGCATGTGTTTCTACATATTTGTGTTCTTGTGTAGGTATGTTTTTATGTCCATATGGGTGCATATGCATGTGTATGAGTACATGTTTATGCATGTGCATGTCCATGTGGTTGCATTTATGAATATGTGTGCATGTACGTGTGTGTGCATGTGTGCATGTGTGTATGTGTGTGTTCTTGTCTAAGTGTGTGAGTGTTTATGAATGTGTGTGTGTGCATGTCCACATGTGTATGTGCATGTTCATGTGTGTGTGTGTACAAGCTTTTCTGCACTTGTGCATGTTTCTATATATGTGTTTATAGGTGCACAAGTAATGTGCATATGTGTGTGTGCACTGGTGTGTGCTTGTTTGTTTATGCCTACGTGTGCAACCAAGTGCATATGCACACACATGCACACACATGTGCAACCAAGTGCATATGCACACATATGTATATGCATATGTGTACACACACACACATGTAAACATGCATGCAAGTGTGTAGAGACAAAATTATACATGCACACATAAGAACACATGATACACAAGTACACAAACACACACACAGCCACACAAACACACATGCACACAAACACACGCACGCACAAACACATGCATATACACACACACATGCTCACTCACACGCACACACATTCATGTATACATGCACACACTCACTTGATTGCACATAGACACACACACACACACACAAGCATACACAAACTCATGCACACACATGCACACACACACCCACACATATACATATACACTCCTACACACACACTCATGCACACACACATGTACACACACACACATGCACACACATAAATAATAGCATGCATAAGTAAACATATGCATGTAAATGCACATGCATAGACAAACATACAACAAACATGCATATGCACACATAATCAGATGCACACACACTCACACACTCACACACTTCCATGTATGTGCATGAAAACACACCCACACATATGCACGCATGCAAACACATGCACACACACATACACACACACAGATGCACACACACAACATCTATATGTGAACAAACACACACACATAACACACATCTGCACATGTGCACCCATACATACACATATGTGTACAAACACACATGCATCCACATGCATAGACATACATATGCATACACCCACCCACACACACACGCAAGTGAGTGCACGCATGCAGCACTCATTCACGCATATGCAAGAACACATGAACACACAAGGTCACATACACGTATAACCACACAAACACACATACATAGACTCATGCACATATGCACATAAACACACATACATGAACACACGCACAAAAACACATGCTCACACACACACTCACACACATGAACACCCACATGCATGCAAAATCGAACACACACACATAAACACATGCACATACATGCAAACAAATGCATGCACAGACATGCACATGTACAATCACACACATGCATGCACATGCACACACCCTTATGCTCATATGCACAAACATGCATGCACAAACTTCTATGTAAGTAGACATACACACATGCATACATATACACATGAACACACACATACACACATGAATGCATGTGCAAACTCATATATAAAGCCACATACACACACTCACACACACAAACCTACACACACATGAAGTTACTTATGCACACACATATGTACGCACATGCACTTGCACAGTCACACATACACACCCACATGCTCCCATACAAATGCATGCATGAATGCAATCTCATGTTTACATAGATATGCATGCACACACACTCTTTCACATACCCATAGGAAACACACTCATATGCACATGCACACACATATATGCATGCATGCAAGCACACATAAGCATATGCACATGAACAAATGCATACTCACATAGGAACACATAAACACACTCACCCACACACACCATAACACACTCATACAAGCACACACAACACACATGTAAGCACATGCTTCATGCATACAAATACAAACATGCATGCAACCACTCACATACGTACACATGCATACACAGATCAAAGCTCATGCACAAATGCATACACTCACACCTTAGCACACTCACACACACACATACACATGCACTTAAGCACACACACAAGTACACATGCATGCACCCACACAGACAAGCATACATACGTACACATGCATACACAAACACACTTACGCACATAGTCCCACATACACGCGTGAGCATAAACCCACAAATTCATAAACACAAACACACACTCACACACACATGAACATGCACACATACAGGCACATATGGGTAGGCACACACACATACAAATGTATGTGCATAGCCACACACAAATACATGAACACAAACACATGCATGCTCACACAGGAACAGCACATATATACAAACATAGTTATATAGACAAACATGTACATGTAGACACATGCAACCACAAATACAAGCACATAGACACAAATGCTTACACACATGCACCTGGTCACACATGCTCGCACACATACATGCATATGCGTTCATGCACAAATGCTCTTTGGCACAAAAACATAAACATGAGCACACAAATGCACACACAAACACATGCATAAGCACATACACTCATAAAGTTACATGCACAAAGATGAATGGATAGACACATGCATACAAATGCATGCATACATGCACACATGCTTGGACTTCTACACACACAAGAACACTGACAAGTGCACTCACACACACACACACACACACATACACCCATACATGCAAAACCATACACATGCACATGCACAAACTATTGCACACACAAAATTGAACACAACCACACACACACACACTCATCTGCACACACAAATACACAAATAGATGCATAAACACAACATGCAAACACAATTACACATGCACACATATGCATATCCAAAAATACTCAAACAAGCAAGCATACATACACACACACCCACACACATGCACACACACACAAGCACACAAACACACACATGCACCGACTCATATGCACAGACATGTGATCTCACACGAACACCCACACAAGTGCATATGAACAAATGCACGTACACATGTAAAAATGTACACACACACACATGCATACATGCAAACACACAAGCACACATATGCATGCATAGACATAGATAACCACAACAACACATATGCATACACAAGCCCATATGAACACACAACACATAGAGACAAATACATCCACATGTGCACTCATACACGCACACATGCACACCCACACACGTGAACACAGGCACACAAACATACACATGTAAATGCATACACATAGACACACATATACACGCACACACACACAAACCCACCCACCCTCATAAGCACACATGCAAATGCATGCTAATGCACACACACAGCATGCACAAATGCATGCACCTACACACACGTGAGAACACATGTGTGCTCACGTATGCAAATACACACATAAACACACACACACACATACTCCCATTAACACATATACACACAAAGGCATACATAGGTGCATGCACACTCATGCTTAAACACAGACATGCATGCACACAGACACATATGCCAATATGTGAAAAAAAACACAAATGCATGCACCCAAATATGAATACTCATGTAAGCACGAATGAACACACATGTACATGCTCAGATATACACACAAATGAACAAACACACACACACATGCCTACACATGCACACATGAATACCTATATGCACACACACACAAAAATGCACACACACATGCACAAATATAGATACACATACACACACATGCATATATAGATACATGCACATACACACATATATACACAAATATAAGCAAACTTAAGCATGCACACTCGCACACACATGTGTCTTCATGCTCACATACATGTACACATACAAACATACATATGTGAATACAAACCAACACACACATACATGTCTGCATGTGCACATGCACACAAACACACACCTACACACAAAGTATGGCACACACACATGAGCATAAACCCATAAATGCATAAATACAAACACATACACGCACACATGAACATGCACACACAGGCACATAGATGTAGGCACACACACATACATGCAGATGTGCATAGCCATCGATTGATACATGCACACAAAAGCATGCATGCACACACAGGCAACAATACATTGATACACACATAATTATATAGACAGACATGTACAAGTAGACACACACAAACACAAATTACAAGAATATAGTCCCAAATGCATACACACATGCATGTCATCACACATGCATGCACACACACACATGCTCACACACATACATGCATATGCATGCACACACAAATGCTTGTAGGCACACACAAATGCTTATAGTCACACACCCAAAGATAAACATATGCACACACACATGCACACACAAACACATGCATAAGCACACACACCCATATAGGTACATGCACACACATGAATGGATAGACACATGTGTATGAAGGCATGCATACATGCACACTTGCTTGCACTTCTTAACACACAAGCTCACCCACAAATGCACTCACACACACACTCACCACATACACCCATACATGCACAACCATGCACATGCATATGCACACACTGTTGCACACACACACAAATAAACACAACCACATGCACATGCATATGCACACACAAATACATAAACACATGCATAAACACAACGTACAAACACATGATACACATGCACTCATGTGCATATCCAAAAATACTCACATAAGCATGCATACATACACACATACACTCACACGCATGCACACACATACACACTCACAAGCATAGACACATGTGATCTCACATGAACACCCCACACGTGCATATGAATACATGCATGTACACTTGCAAACATGCACACACATACACATACACACATGCAAACACACATGCACAAAAATACATGCATACACACACAACCACAACAACAAACATGCATACATGCATACACATGCCCACATGCACACACAACACACAAACACACAGACATGTGCACTCACACAAACACACACATGCACACACACACACATACATGTGAACACATGTGCACAAACATACACATGTAAACAAACACACAGACACACACATATGCACACACACACACACATATCCACCCATCCTCACAAGCACATATGCAAATGCATGCTGACACACATGCAAAGCACACACAAATGTATGCACCTACACAAATGCAAGAACACAGGTGTGCTCACATACACAAATACACACACATACTCATATTTACACAACTACAATGAAGATACACATAAACCCATACACACACACATGCTCAAACACATGCATGCATGCACAGACATATATGCCCACACACACATACCTATGGACACACAAATATGCATGTACACACACACACATAGATGCATGAAGGTAAATATACAGACATATGAATGTGCATGCACACACACATCCACACACACACACATATGTGCACATGCAAACACTCATATACAGACATACACACATGCATACACACATATATACCCATGCACACACACTCACATGCATACACAGACATTCACATGCACAGGCATGAACACATATACACACACACACAAACACACTTGCACATGTACACTCACACACTCACACGTATAGGTATATATGCACACATGCACACCCACACACAAGCATGCACATGTAGACACATATGCCAATATGCAAAAGCACACACACACATGCATGCACCCACATAGGCATACCCATGAAAACCTGAATGAACACACACATATGTGCTCAGATATACACACACACATGCTTAAACACACACATGCATGTACACAGACACATATGCCAATACGTGAAAGCACACACACATGCGTGCACCCACATATGCATACTCACATAAGCCTAAATGAACACGCATATGCATGTTCAGATATACACACAAATAAACAAGCATAAATGCACACATGCCCACACATACACACGTACACACATGGATACACATGCACACACAAACACACACTTATATAAATGTACACCCATATGCATACAAACACATGCACATATAGATTCATACACACAAACATATATGCACAAACATAGGCAAACATAAGCACACACACCTCACACACACGCACACACATGCACACATGTGTGTAGACATACATGTACATATGCTTGAACATACACATGAACACACTCTTGCTAACACACATGCAAAATCACATGCAAGCACATAGATGCATGCAAGCACACATGAACATACACACACAAACACATGTGTCTTTGTGCACACACACATGCAGACACACAAACATATAGATGTGTGCACACACCAACACAAACACTAGTTTGCATGTGTACATGCACAAACACACACATACATACACACACCACACACACACATGCACAAATACATACACACACTTACACACTCACACAAGCACATACACGTAGACACACACACACACACCTACACACATGCATGCAAACAAAAACATACACATATATGCAAACACAAACATAAAAACATACACGCACTTGCACAAGAATATATATGTAAACATACACATAAGCACAATTGCACACATGCACACACACACACGAAGATACACATATGCATGCATGTGCACACACACATGCATGCACACATGCAATTATGCACAAATACACACACACACATGCACATATACACATGCCACACATTCACGTAGGCATACACATACACACACACAAATGCACACACATGCTTACATAGCTACAAACTAATGCATGCACCCATGCACATGGACTAATGCACCCACGCACACAGATAAGCACACACACACACTCAAATGTACAAACACTATGCACACCAACACACACAACCACATGTATACACACATTGGCACACACAAAAATGTAGACACATTGACACACACATGCACATGCAAACATACAAGCACATACACTCTTAAAACATGTTCATAAAAAAATGCACACAGATAGACACAAATATACATGCATACACAAACACACGCACACCTATATACACACACATGCATGTACACACACAACCACACACACACATACACAAACACAAATACAAAAAATTATGCACATACACACAAATGCACACACGCACTTACAGGCATACACATGCACTCACATGTGCACACAAAAACACATGCACACACCTAAGCACATGCATGTGCAAGAATACGTCTACATGTCAATATAATCACATATACACACATGCACAAGTAGACACACATAAGAGGAAAACCACATAAATAAATGAACACATATGTACACACTATACATATGCACAAACAATTACATAAACCCACACAAACACACATAAAAATGGACATATGCAAATGTATGCAAACATACACAAATGCAACACAAACATGCACATACCTACACAAACACTCAAACACATTGACACATACACAGGCACACATGCACATGCATGCTTGAACACTCACATGGCAAATAAATATGTATGCACACATACACACAACAACACATGCACACACACACACACACACACACTCATAAACAAACTTGCATGCAAACACACCCATACATAAGTAGAAACACACACAAGTACACACACATGCATGCACAAGCACTCTCACAAACATGTGCATGCACAAGCATGGGTACAAAATCATGCACATGCACACATATGCATATATACACATAACAAGCATGCACATGCACACATACACACACTCACATGTGTGCACACTCACATAGATATGAACACAAACATGTACACCCATGCAAACACACACGCACTCGATTGCATATGCATATCCACACCCTTATGGACAGACCCATGCAAGTAAGCATGCACATGCACATCCACACACACTTACACACTCACACACATGTGCACATGCATGCACATACCCACAACCATACTTGCACACACACACATAAACTTATATAAACAAGCACACACACACACATGTTCATACATGCACAAAAAAACACACACAAGCACACAGACGTAGGCACCACGCGTGCACACACAAACACAGATGCATGCACACATCCACACATATATTCACACATATGCACTCCAATGCACACACACAAACACACATTGGCATGCACATGCACACACACTCACATATGCACATATGCACATGCATATACACACACAAACACATGTGCATGGACCCACAGAAATGCAAACAGATGCACATGAACACACATGCACACACGCACATGCAAACAAATAAGCACACACACACATGCATGCACACAACTGCACCAATGCACACAAGCACACACATACGCACATGCACACACATTTAAGTACATGCACACACATATACACTCAAGTACACACAAACATGCTCCCACTTATGCATATGTCTATGCATACACATATCCACACGCACACACACACCTATACCCATGCACATGCACACCCACACACATGAACACACATATGCACACATGCACTCACCAACACACACATGTGCATGCATGCAAACACACTCGTACGCACGCACACAAGCACACGTACAAACACATACACCAATAAACACACCACTAACACACATGCACAAACACCTATGCATACATGCACATGCACACACAAGCAAACCCACTTGCATATATACACACACATGTGCACTTCCATGTGAACGTCACATGCATGCTGATACACATGCATTCAAATAACAACACATATACATGTCCAGACATGTTCACCCACCCACACATATGTGCATGCATCCGTATGCACACACACACACACAAAAAAAACACATATGCACACATACACTCACATACTAACACACACAAGCTTACACATATGCACATGTGTACACATGCATAGACACATGCACTCACACTCACACCCACATCAACACACATGCACACATGCAAGCATAACACACAACACACACACACACATGCGCACCGCTCGCTCAAGTGCACAAACATACACACATGCACACACAATTGTACTCTCACAAGTGCAAAAATGCATACAAACACACATTCCATTGCAAACACACACCCACACACTTAAACACACACACATGAATGCACACACACACAAGTACATATGTCTACACACACACACAAGCACACAAGCATGCACTTACACACCCAAACATAAACATCTACACACCCACCCATGCACACATGCATGCCTATACATGCATAAATATATATACACACACATGGATGCACAAGAATGCACTCACACATGCACACATTTAACCATATTCACACATGTGCATATGTGCACACGCTTGAACAAACATACAAGAACCAACGCATACACACAAACAAGCACACACACACACACACACACTTGTACACACGTAAAAACACTCTAACCCATGCATACATGTGCATGCATGCACACTCAAATGCCTGTATAGACATAGACATAAACACACACCAACACACCACCCACCTACACAATGGCACACACCAAAGCATGCATACACAAGCTTGCACACACGAACCCATATGCACATATGCATGCATGCACACATGACACGTATGTTTATATGCATGCATGTACATGTACACACATGCATATGCATAGTGACACATATACAAGCAAACACCCACACACAAACACCTCAGACACACCAAAACACACATAGAAACATGCACACACACATATAAGAACATACACACATGCACAAGCACACACAACTGGATACTAACATGTACAAGCGCATGCACACATATGCACGTAGGCTCAGACATTCCACACCTATACAAACAAACCCACACACACCCACCCATGCACACACACACTCACACATTAATGCACGCACACAAAAATGCATAAATGAACACACTCACACACAAATGCACATGTACACACATATACACACACATAAAAAGAAAAACACTCACACAAACATGCACAAGTACTTTCACACAAACACATTCATATGCACATGAAACACATGCACACACACATATATGTAAACAAGCACGAAAACATGCTCTGACACACATATATAAGACCACCCACACATATACACACACATGAACAAACATGTACACACATTCACACACAAATGCACATGAATGTACACATGCACACACATACAGGCAAGCTTGTATCCACAAACAAACAAACATACGTGCATCCATGTGCACACATTCACATGCACACATATACACACTCAAACACACAGCCACACACACATGTATGTATACAAAAACACATGTGCACACAAACTTGCACATGCACGAACACTCACACACACTAAAAAACCCACACACACATACATAGCATAGGAACACATGTACATATAAACATGAACACACACAAACACACACAAAGACGTGGACACATACATGCACACATGCACATGCACGAACACACACACACACACACATACAAGCAAGCACGTGGTTGCATAGATGCACAGAAACACAAACATATATACATGCATGCAAGAATATTCACACACACATAAGCACACACATACACACATGCATATATATGCATACACACATACATAGGAATGCACACACATCCAAAGGCACTCACATGCAAACACACATGAACACACACATGTGTACTGTCAAATACACATGCACACACACACACACATGCATGCCCATGCACACACACATGCACACACATTTGTAGTAACACATATTTGTACATACACACACACACACACATTCGCACTATGACTCATACACACAAGCACACAAACACATACTTGCACATGCACAGGCACAAACATGCACATCTACATACACGCATGTGCATACAGAAATACACACACATGCAACCACATACAAGTATACACACTGAAGAATGCGTGCACATGCTTGCACAGATGCAAAAACACACACACATGCATGCACATACACACATACAAATACACACACTCACACACAAGAACACACACAAAGATACAAATATACAAATGCTAACACTCACACACACATCCAAGTATACACACACTTGCAAACACACACACATGCATACACACACATACACACACATGCAAATGCATGCACGTGCTCATAAACAAGCATGCATAGATAAAGGCACATGCACACAAACACACACTCACACAAACACAAATGCATGCCCTCACATGCATACATACAATCAACAAAAATACACACACATGCACAGAAATCTACATGCACACACATGCACAAACGTGGACACACTCAACCATACACACCCACACACATGCATATGTACTTACATCCATTCATACACATGCTTATGCACATAGACACATGCATTCATCCATGCACATGGACACACAATGAACCACACAAGTGCACATAGAGATGATTGCACCCACAAACAGACATATGAAAAAAACATGCTTGTGTGAACACAGACACATACACATATATGCACACATACGCATCCACACTTGCTTGCATACACACTCATATATACATTCACACAAACACAATCACACACGCTCAAACACATACACACACATGCACGTGCATATACATAAAAACACACATGCACACAAACATATATATAAGCACCCACGCACATGCACATACACACATGCAAGCATGCACTCATTTGCACACAAACTAACACATGCACATGCACACACATACGCGCAAATGCACATGCGAGCATGCACACACACTGATGCAAAGAAAAACACCCAAACACACACAACAACACACAAGAGCCCACATGCACACACACATGCATAAACATTCACATAAAAATAATCACACACAAATGCACATGCACACACACATATAGAAACACATAAAACACATGAATACATACATGCACATGCATATGCAATAACATGCACACCTTCACACAGTCCAATACACCCACATGCATACATATGCATGATAAAACAAACACATACACAAATAGACATACACACATATGCACATAAACACATAGGCAACACATGCACACACAAGCACATATGCACACACATACACACCCACGCATGAGCACACAAACCCACACACACATTTATACACGTGTATGCATCCTTTCATGGGCACACATGCAGACACACACACACAAATGTAAACATGTGAACACGTAGACATAGACACATACATGCACACATATACATGCCCACACAAAAGTATATACACACGTATGCACATAGATGCATATGTATACAAATATATATGCACATGCACACAAACATATACATCCACACTTACAAACAAGCACACATAATATGCAAAACACATACACATGAACACATCGATGCTTGCACACATACACACACACAAATGCAAACTTCCACACACACATGTAGACACTTACACAAATATACACACACATGCGCATGGACAAACACACACACACATGCACAAACACACATGCTTGCACCCATGGATGGCATGTGCACATGCATGTACTCATACACGCACAAGAACGCATGCACACACACATACTCACACACAAACACATACATATATGCACACCACACACACATGCACATGGAAGGACATATGCACGCACACACAAACATTCATGCGATCACACAAACATAAACATGCCTATGCACAAACACAAACGGGCACATGAACACATGCACTTGCATGTACAAACACATAAACAAATAAGCACATGTATAAGCAAGAGCACACACACACACACACGAACACACACATAAAAGCACAAACATGCACCTATGTATTGATAGACACACATAAAAACATGTGTGCACTCAGATAAGCATATGCACATGCATAGGCATAAACACTTGCATGCATACATAGATGTACCTACACACAGATATACATGCACACATATGCACACACACATACATGCACATATATAATGACACTTGTGCACACACACATGCACACACACATGCACATCTGCATACATATAGACACACATGCACAAAAACATGCATGCACACATGTAGACGCAAATGAACATGCATGCCCACACATACACAAGCACACAAACACCTACACCCACATAGATACACATATGAACAAACATGTGTACACGCACTAATGCACACAAAAAAATACACACACATACACAATTACACACGTGGTTCTATACACAGACATATAGAAACATGTACAAGTATATAAACATTTGCACACACACACACACACAGACACATGCACATGCACATTCGCAGACATGGACACACATATACACCCACACATGCATACACCATTTACAAACACACTCACAGCACATGCACACAAAAAAAGATGCATATGCACACATACACGTGCAACCACAAGCACACTAAAACAAACATGCACATGAACACATGCTTGCACAAACACATGAACATGCCCATACACACACACTCACACAAATATATATACTCGTGCACCCACACATATGTATGCTTGCGCACACATGTAAGCATGCATACACAACACACACACATAAGTACACACTTGCCAGTACACACACACGCACGCAAATGCACACATGCACACACACACATACACAGACATGCACACACACTTATGCACACATACTAACACACACCTACACACACAACCATGGATGCACAAGCACAATTGCACATATTGATGCTCATATGCATGCATGCTCAAATGTGTGCACACACGCATGCACCCATAGATACATACAAGAACACACCAAAATGCAAAGTCACATCCAACCACACACACCCACACTCACAAACACACATAATTGCATGCATACACACACACATGCACACAAACATATATATATGAACATAAACAAACATATCTAGACACATAGATACATGAACATGCTCACTTCTACACATGCACACACATTCACATGCACATGCACATGAACACACACATGCATGCACACACAAACACACATACATAAATGTACACACACTCAACTGCACATGCATAAAATTACACACACATGTATGCATACACACAAACATGTACACACATACATACACACACATGTGCTTGCACATGTGCACAAACACATATGCATGCACGCACACACACATGCTGACTGCAAACAAATGCACACACATGCATAAACATGTTTGTAAACATGCATAGACACACAAGGATGCTCCTATACACGCACATACTCACATACATGTAGTCTTTTTGATACACATATTTGCACATGCACAGAAATGCATATATATGCAAACACACATGTGCATACACACACACACTCACACTCATGAATGCCATTCACATGCATGTGCATACACATGCACATACATAGACACTCATAAATATACATGCATGCACAACCTCACACAGACTTGCAAGCACACTGACACACACATGCACACAATCAAGCACAAGCACAAGCACAAGCACATATGCACACACATGCAAGAACACAAATACACATGCACACACACACACAAACACAAACACATGCACATATATGCACCTACACACATAGATGGTCCCACCTACATGTACACATGTAAGTAGGAATGCACACACAGACATGCATGCACACATACACAAACACACAAAGAGACATGTACTCATATACCCACATACACATGCATGCTCATGCACACTTATGCATAAATGCATGCAGACAAACAAACACATACATAGACTCACACACACAAACATGCACATGCGCACATGCATGTGCATCCACACAGGTTCAGACACACAAGCACACAAATAGGCTCACATACATGCACACACACATGCATACACATGCACAAAAGATCATGCTTGCTAACACACACACTCTCGCCCAAATAACACACATACATATGCAAAAACATGCACACAAGCGATTACACACACACTCACACATATGCATAGGCACACACATACAACTACACACATAAGAGCATGCACACAAACACACATGCATAAATGCACAAATACACACAAGCATGCATAAACACATGCACACACTCATCAACACACAAAGATGAACACACTTGTAAAGACACACACACATACACAAAAGCACAGGCATAAACACACACATGCACACACACGCTTGGACCCACATACGCACAAACATGGTCACATTTGTAACAAACACCACACATACACACTTCTGTGCACACGCATAGATGGCCCATACACACACACACACTACATATACACACACATGCACATAAACATGCAAACCCACATGCACACATGTGCCCGCATACATGCACACATATGTGTGCAATCACACACACACAGACATGCACAAAGACCCACATAGGCACACCCACACACACACACCCACACAACTACACACATGAATGCCCACTTGATACACATCCACAAATAGATACATGAATGCACAAAGGCACACAAACACACACAAATTAGTGCACATACACACTTACAAATGCACGCACATACACACACAACCACACACACACATGCACATGCACGCGCACATACAAATATATGCATGGCTGCACACACACAAACATATGCATACATGCACATACACGTACACACATAAACATATAAACACATATTTTGACACATGTGCATGCACATGAACATATATGCACATGCACATACACACACACACACACTCATACATGTACATCTACATACAAAGACCCGCACATACACAAATGCACACAAAAATATAAGAACATGCACGCATACATAAACGCATGCTAATGTATGCACAAGCACATAAAAATACACACACAAGAAGATAAATGCACACACAAGCACACACACACACACCATACATGTAAGCATAGACACACATATACACACATGTACAAACATATACAATAATTTGCACACATGCACTCAAACACACAAACATGTACACATGTGCACACATACACATGCACACACACATACACACCTAAAAGCACTCAGACACTTGAATACACATGTGCAGATGTCCTAACATGAGTCTACATGTAGACACACACATATACATACACATTGGCACAAACACCGACACATGCACCCATTCACCCACACACACACAAACCCACACCGACACATACACACACACACATAAAAATAAACAAATACACACACACATACATTTTTTACTCACAAATGCACTCACAAATAGACACACACACAAGTATAATAAGCATGTGGACAACAACACTAACACATTTGCATACCTGCAACCACACACATGTACACACACACACTCAAAAAGACGCATACAACACACATGCAAACACACACATATACACATGAACACCCACCCACATGCACAAGCCTCAAACACAAGCACACATGCTTTCAAGCACACACATGAATGTACACAATCAAGAACATAGACACACAAAACAACACATGCACGCACACACATTTACAATATGCACACACACACATACATATAAATGCATTCATGCACACATAAATGCACACATTCACACATAATCACGTGCATAAGAAAAAATGCACATACGTGCATGCATCCATGCACACACTCAGAACTACAAGAACGCACACTTACTTGCAAACACAGACACACACGTACACACTTGCCGACATGCACACACACACTCACACATAGGCATACAAACATGCACACACACACACACATGCACAAACACTAACACACATGCACATGCACACATGCACACATGCACATGCAAATATGCACGCACACAAGCATGCATGCACACAAACACACACACATGTACACAAGCATACACACTCACACCCACATGTATGCACAAATAAACGCATAGGCATACACACATCTACTACAAACACGTACCCATGCACACAAATGCACATGCAAAAACACACCCATGCACGTACTGATGCACACACACACATGCATAGGCACATGCACACACATATGTACACATATGTAATCACACGAGCATACACACACACATGCACATATATGCACACTCATACACACACGCACACATAATTGTATTTGCACTTGTACATACATAGACACATGCACAAGAATGTACACAAACACACACAAATAAGCACACTTACACACACACATGAACTTACATACATGTACACACTTATGCATGAACACAAATAGTAACAAATGCTTTCACACATTCATAAAAAAAAAATACATAACACAAATAAACACTTGCATGCATCCACACACAAGCACAAACACAAAGATGCATGCATATGCATGCATGTACAAATGCACACTTGCACATGTGTACATACAAACACACACACACATGCACATTCACAAGCATGCAGACATGCATACACATGTAAAGATAGATGCACACACACATGCACATGCATAGTCACACAAACACATGCACACACTGACATGCAAAAGCAAAAATACCAACATTGCACACTCTTGCACACATGCTTGCACACATGTGCTAACAGAAATATGCACATGCCCACAAGAATTCACGTATGCACACAAAGACACACAAACTTGCACATGCACACAAATGCATGCACACACACATGCATAAGCACACATGAACACCTACATAGACAAGCACACTCACACGTGTACTCACATGCACACAAACTCATGCACAAATGCACATAACCACACACATAAACAAACACTTACACACACATGCATGCACACATATGCTCACACTAAATAAAGTAGACACACACTTACACCCAAGCACACACACATGCACACGCATATTTGCACATGCATGGGTGCACAAAGACATTAACACAAATAAAAACACACACATGCATATACACATATGCATGCACACACATGGATGTGCACACACATGCACATAGACATAAATATACATACACATATGTAAGTGCATATGCACACATGTGCGCTTGCATGCACATGGACTTATACACACACTCACAAACTCTTGCTTGCAAATAGACACACACAAACAACCACACACACCCACACACATGACCACACACATGTAGGCACCCCAACACACTCATGTGCATGCATGCATCTGCATAAACACGAGCACAAACCCACACATGCATGAACACATGCAAACCTGCATAAACACTCCTACACATAGACAGGTGCAGACACACATATGCCTACACATGTACAAACACATAAACCTACACACATGTAGATACACAAACACATGTGTGCACAGCCACACACCCACATAGGGACACACACATGAACATGTGCACTCATACAAGCAGAAACACACACATATGCAAACACACTCATGCATTACACACACTTGCACACACACACTCATTCTCGCACCCACACATGCACACACATGCATGCACAACACACACAAATATGCATGCAAACGCACATGCATGAGCACATAGACGCACACACATACACATATGTAAAAACATAACACAGAAACAGAAACATGCAGTCACATATAGAAACATATATACAAGTACACATGCATGCATACACACACACACACACAAGTGCACACACACACACATACATGCATAGGCACAAGCATATGAATGAAAGTGTATAAGCACAAACACACATGCCCATGCCCATGTAAGCATGCAGACACATCTATGTGTATGCACACAAACAAGTGCACACACACCCACCCACACACCTCCACACATTTGCACACTTACATACACACAATAACACAAGCACACATACAAAAGCATATTCACACACATACATGCATAAACACAAGCATACATACACACAAACATATGTGCACACATACACATATACACTCACATACACTTACATACACACACACATATATAAACAAACAAGAACACATACACATGCATAATATACACATAAAGCACACATGAACATGCATGCATAAACTCACTCAATGTCACATGAACACATGCACGCACACACAAACACAAGTGCAAGAACACATTAACACACATGTACACACAGGCATGCACACACACTCACACACAAGCTTGCATCCACACACCCACATACAGATGCATACACCAACACACATGCACATGCACATGCATGCACACATGCATTAGCATACCCACTCATACACACATGCATACATGCACGCATGCAAAAAAATATGCACACACACACACACACAAACTCTCAGACACCGATGCACAAATAGACACAAGCACACTCACACATGTCACACATGTACACAAACATACACACACACACATGCACATATACACAAACAAACATGCATCCTTGCACACACACAAGACTATAAGCACACACCTCTACACACACAAACGTATGCCCATAGAAACCCAATGACAGACACCCACAAAAATAACACCCACAAACATAGTCACACATGCATGCATACATGCACACTCACATAAATATTAACTAGTGTGCATGCACATAGACACAAAAACACACATAGAAATAATGACACACAAATACACACATAAAGATGCATGCACATACACACACTCACACATATGTTTGCAAGCAAACTCATATGCACACATGTAGACATATAAAGACACAAATACATACATACAAAAACACATGTACTTTCACATGCATAAGCACACACATGAACTCACACAACTTGGTTGATAGATATGCACACACAAACATGCATATGGACTTGCACATGCATACACACACACATGCATATAAACACACACCCACATGCACTTACACACGTGCATGCATACACGCACACACAAACACACATGCATGCTTGCACACAAACATGAACAAAGACATGCACTCATACACGTGCACACATAGACACCAACGGTTGCACACACAACCACAAACATATGGAAATGCATGCACACATCCATCCACACACATGCGCATGCTAGCGCACATGCACACCTATGCACATGTGCAACACATCTGCAAACACACACACAAATGTACTCAAGCATGCACACACGCCATGACACAAAAACATACATAGACATGCACACCACCCGCACACACACACTCATGCTTACACACATACACACATATGCATACATGCACCCGCACATGCACACATAAATGCGTGCACAAAAACACACACAAATACCAACATGCACACGCACACATGCAAACACAAAGGTGCATACACTCACACCAATGTACACAAACGTGTAAGCCCACACCTCAAGACAACCACATGCATACACACACATGAATACACGCATGCCCACATATATGCACACTTGCACACTCTTATAGATACACACATGGTTCCTCACAAACATTCATGCATGCATGCATGCACACACACACATTTGCACATGTGCAAAAACATATGCACTCACATAGAAATGTATAGATGCACTTGTACACATGCATATGTGTAGAAAAAAATGCACACATGCACACACTTCTTTTCACACACACAGACAACATGCACACACACATGCATGCACACATGCACAAATAAACATAGAAATATACATTCAGGAACATGTGCAGGCACACACATGCACAAGCACATTTGTGCACATATATGCATGCAAACTCACGCATGCACACTCGCAAATACACCCTTACATATACACACACCCCCACACACACAAACACACATCACACAAATACATGAACAAACAAAAACACATATGCTGTCACTTGCATATGCACATGCACATAAAAATACATACACAAGAAGATGCATACACATGTCCACACACACACAAATAAGCACACACATGCAATCATACACACAACATACACATAAACACATAAACATGTAAACACATGTGCACAAACACATACAATAATGTGCACACACGTACAAAAACACATACACACGAATACACAAATACATTTGTACATGTGCACACATACACATGCATACACATACACAACCACAAGCACCCACACACTTAATTCACAAACGTGCAAAGTGCCACACATGTGTGTGCATGCAGACATACACACAAATACATGCATGTATGCACAAAAGCATGCATACAAAAACTCAACCACACATACACCTATTTACCCATGCATGCAAACCTACACAAACATGTATGCATACATACACACATAGAAACAAATAAACTTGCAGACAAATACACACACATGCTTGCACATGCACTCACAAATAAACACACACACACAAGTACACACACATACGAATAATAGCACTCACACACTTGTACACACATGTAACAACACACATGAATAGAAATGCAACCACAAACACACACACAATCCACACATGCATACTCATGCATACAAACAACCACCTACATGCATAAGCCCACAAACACAATCACACATGCTTGCAAGCACACACACTCACATGAATGCATAGAATTGATCTCACACACAAAAGTAAAACCACACATACACACACAACACATGCATGCACATGCACATACACACACTTACAATAGATATGCATACATGCACAAAAATACATTCGCACACATACACAAGTACATTGATGCACACGTGCACATAGGCACATGCACACAAACTCACACATATATGCACATAGCCATGCACACGCTTACATAGAAACTCACAAAAAACATGGTTAAACACATACTTGCAAACATGAACACACACGTACACACATATGCTCCCATGCGCACACATGCATATGCATACAAATGTGCACACACATAAACACATGCATGCACACAAATGCACATACACTAACACACATATATATGAACAAATGCACATGCACATGCATGCACACACACAAGCATACAAATGCACACACTCACACACGTATGCACACATGCATACATTCACACGCAAACACGTAAGTAGACATAGATGTGCCATATACACATGCACCCACACACATAAATGCACAAGAAAAATGAACACAAATGGACATATTAATGAACACACATGCAAATGCATACACACACGCATATGCACACACACAAAAATGTACATGCACACACTCACATGCACATACTAAGGTATATGCACACATATGCACACTTATGCATAGACACACACACATGCACAGACACATGTACACATATAGACACATGCACACACAAATCATGTACACAAACATAGACAAATTAGCACACACACGCACACACACGCACATTCACCCACATACGTGCACATGCTCAAGCACAACACACACAAGCATACATGCTTTCACAAATGCACAAAAAAAATACACAACACAAATAAACACACCCATACATGCACACACACTAACATACGAATACACACATGCACACATGTATACAAAAGCACACACATACACACATGAACATTCACATGTAAAGATAGATGCACACACATATTGACACAAATACACATGCATTATCACACAATCATGCACACATAATCACACACAAATGGACAAACACTAACATACCACACACATTCACACAAGCACAAACACAAACATACCATACAGGCACACCCACATACATACACTTACACACATGCACGCACACATGCGTGCAAACAAATGAGCACACACATGCATTAACAGTAACACGTACACACATGAATGATCATGCAAACATGCACACAAATAAGCAGACACATGTGCACACACATACGTACACAAGAAGACAAGCACATGCAAATGCATGCACACACACATGAACATAAAAACACGTGCTTATGTGCACAAATACATGCATCAAGGCATGCGCACAAAAACACAAACAAACAAAAACAAACACACCCTCATAGACATATGCACACATTCTCATAATCATGCATGTGCACACATACACACATGCATGCACACATGCCCCTTATGGAGACACACATAGACATGCAAACATGCACAAGAATAGCCACACATGCACACATGCATACACATGCTCCCACACACACACGTTTGCACACATGCACACTCACTTACACACACACAAGAATACACTCACACATCCACAAATATGCAAAAACATGCAAGCAAACTCACATGTGCATGCATACATATGAAAGTAGACACACACTCACCCAAACCTATGTACACATAAGCACACACACAACTACTTACATGTGTGCACCCACACACACACACAAAAACACATGCACATAAACACACAAACATGTAAACCCACCCACACACACACACACACACACATACATCTAACCAAATCTTATCCTATTATTTAACAATTCATGAGTCTTCGTAACATGTTATGCCTAAGCTAATTCAAACGTTATTTCTTAACCTAATTTATTCCACTTAAACTTGGGCTTGACTCGATTTTGTTGATTCTATCTTTTGACCTAAAGAACTTAATGGACTATTACCAAGAAATAGTTCAGGCCACTTGGCCCCTAGTTTTTGGGCTTAGTCATGTGTGGGTTGTTAGGTCAAATGTTAGTTTTTAAGTCATCTTTTAAATATTAATTTTTTTTTACTTTTAAAATATTTTTGTAGCTATTAAAATAAATAAAATATTTTTCTAATTACTAAAATTAAAGTGCACTAGAAAATAAAGATCATGTAAGAGAAGGAATGGTGTTATGTAACCTAATTATGACATATACAAATACATGATAGAATAAACAATCAAACAAGTAGATGTTTTAGAGATAAACTCTTAATGGTTAGCTACTTACCAATAATTTGATTAATAGCTTCTTGATAAGCCATTTAAGCTACAGTTATCACATGATCACAACATTACATTACTGCACCTATGCATTTCTCTATGAGACATTATATTAAAAATCTTTAATTAATTAAACCTACAAGTTGTTAAGATAATGATGTGAAGGACACTCAAGAATAGAAAAAGAGAAACAAATGCAATTATTTTAATCCTATAAAATTGTTAGTGTCAAAACCAATAGTAAAAACTAATGTAGATGCTTATGTGTTTTGTGTTTGGGCATGTGTGTACATGTGCACATAAATGTGTATGTGTGTACATGTGCATATAAATGTGTATGTGTGTGCATGTGTGTCTATATTTGTGTATGTGTTTTTATGTGTGCTTATATGTGTGTGTGTGATTGTGCATGTGTGTATGTGTGCGTGTCCTTGTGTAGATGTGCATGTGCTTGGGTTTTAATCTGTATGGGGTGGGAAGTTGTGTGAGCATGTACATTTGCATGTCTGTACATGTGTGTGTATGTGTGCATGCACATGGGCATGTGCATGTCAGTGTATGTTTATGTGTGTGTATGTTCATGTGTGTGTGTGTGCATTAAAGTGTGTTTATGAGTCTATATGTATGAGTCTATTTATGTATGCTTGAGCATGTGTGCATGTGTACACTTGTATATGTATGTGTGTCTATATATGTTTGTATGTTTGTGCATACATATGCATGTGTGCATGTGTATATTTTTGTGTGCATGTGCATTTGTGTGTGTGTACATTGCGTGTGGGCATGCACACACATGTCTATGTGCTTTTGCATGTGTATGTATGTGTGCATCTGTGTGTGTATGCAATTATGATGAGTGTACATTTGTGTGTGTATGTGCTTATATGTGTGCTTGCAAGCATGTAAGCTTGTGTGCATGTGTGTGCATGTGCAAGTTCCAGTGCATGTACATGTGTGTGCATGTGTTTGGCATGTGTGTTCCTATATTTGTTCTTGCATTTGTGCCTATTCATGTGCATATGCATGTGATTATACATATGCATGTGTGTGTGAGTGTAGTTACATGTGTCTATGTATCTGTGCATGTAAGTGTATGTGTGTGTGTGTGAGCACATTTGTGGTAGTGTTTGTGCACTTGTGTATGTGTGCAAGCATGCAAGTGTGTGTGTACATTCAAGAGTTCATGGGTGTATGTTCAAGAGTTCACATCTACGAGTGTGCGTATGTGTGTTCCTGTGAGCGTGCACATGTATGACTGTATGTGTTTGTGTGCATGCATGTGTGTATATATATTTACATGTGTGTACATTTTTGTATTCATGTGCATATGCTTATGTGCTTATTTATGTGGGCATCTGTATGCATGTGTGTGTGTATTTATGTGTGTGAGCATGAGCATGTGTATGCAAGTGTTTGTGTATGTGTGTGTTCATGTGCATCTATCTACAGTGTGTGTATGTGGATGTGTGTGAATATACATGTATGTCTACTTGTGTCTTAATGTGTTCTTGTGGATTTGTGTGTGTGTAGGTGTGTACATTTGTGGATGAGCTTGCACTTTTTCGCAAATGTGTGTGTGCATCTCTTTATGCTTGCCTATGCATGAGTGTTTTAGCACGTGTGTGCAGGTGGATGTGTGTTTGTGTGAAAGTTTATGTGTATGCATATGTATACGTGTGTATGTATGTATGTGTGTGCGTGTCTATGAAAGTGTATGTGTATTTGCATGTATATGTGTGTAAGTATGTGTGTGTGTTCATAATCATGTGTGTGTATTTGTCCTTGTGTGTGTTTGTGTGTATTCATGTTTTTGTGTATGAGCAAGTATGTGAGTATCTTTGTGTGCATATATTTATGTGTACACATGTGTGTGTTGGTGCACATGTTTTTGTTTGTGTCTGTGTGCTAGTTTATGTTAGTGCATGTGTGTATGCATGTACATATTTATGTGAGTGCATGGGTGTGTGTGCACGTGTGTGTTGGTTTATCTCCAAGAGCTTATGTTTGTGCATGTGTGTGTGTCTACATGTGTGTCTGTGTGCTTATGTGTGTGGGTGCATGCAAGTGTGCTCATGTGTGTACATTCATGTATGTGTGCTTATGTGTGTGGGTATGCATGGGCGTGTGAGTATTTATGTGTGTGCATATGTGAGTTTTTGTGTTTCTATTTATGTGTTACACTTATAGGTGTGCAAGTATGTAGATGTGGGGGTGTGTGTGTGTTAGTTCTTGTGTTTATGTTTGCATGCACTTACAAGTATGTGTATGATTTCTTGTGTTTGTATATGCACATATGTGCTTGTGTGTGTGCGTGTGTGAGAGAGAGAGAGAGAGCATATGCATGCTTGTTCTTGTGTGATTGCGTTTGCATGTGCATATGCCGGTATGTGCGGGTGCATTTGTGTGCGTGTGGGCATGTGTGTGCCCAGGGGTATGTCTAGCTGTGTGCATGTAAGCGTGTAGGTGTGTGTGTGTGTATCTACATGCCTATCATGCATATGGACACATGTATTTTTGTGTATGTTTGCATGTGTATTTTTTGTTTGTACGTATGTATGTGTATACATATTTAAGTGTTTGTGCATGCATGTATATGTCCATTTGTGTGCATGTGTGCACACCAATGTTTGGATGAGTACATAGGTGTGGGTGTGTATGGGTGTATCAATCTTGTGTGTATGTGCATGCATATTTTTGTGTACATGTACATCTTTGTATACACAACATATGTATCTATGTAAGTGCATGTGTGCTTCTTCATTTGTATGTGCATGCATTCTACTATATGTGCATATGTATGTATGTCCATAGATGCATTTGCATGTGTGTGCACACCTGCACATGTGTGAGTTCGTGTATGTATGCATGTGTACATATTTGAGTGCACGTGTGTGCATGTGTATGTGTCTACTTGTGTGTGTTTGTGTGAGCACATGTGTGCTTGTGTATGTGTTTATGCACATGTGCATCTGTGTGTGCATGTATGTATGCTTGTGCATGCATGTGTATGCATGTGTGTGGACATGGGCTTATATCAGTGTGTGTATTTATGCTTGCTTGTGAGTGCGTGTGCTTGTGTATGTACATGTGTGGATGAGTGCATGTCTATCTATGTGTTTTAGGTGTGTGTGTGTGTGTGTGTGTGTATGTTTAGGCAAGTGTGTGATTATGGATGTGTATGTGTGCACATGTGTGTGTGTGTGCATACATGTTTTTCATTGTGTGTGTTGGTGTTGTGTGAGTGAGTTTGTGCATATGTGTATGTGTGTGTGCTTGTTTATGTGCCTAGATTCATGCATGTGTGCATGTGCATGCGCAATCATATACACTTATGCATGCATGCGTGTATGCATGTGTGGGTATGTGTGTGCCTATGTATGTATGTATGTATGTATGTATGTATGTATGTGTTGTGAGTATGTGTTTATGTGTGTGTATGTGTGTTTGCATTTGAGAGTCTGTGTGCATGTGTGCATCGGTGTTTATGCATGTGTAAGCGATGATGCACATGTGTGTGTGCATTTTATTTGTGTGCTTTGCAAGCACGAGTGTGTACATGCCACTGCATGTGTGTGTGAATTTGCATGTGCATGTGTGTCCATATGTGTGCATATGCAAGCATATTTGTGCACCTATTTATGTGTGCTATGCCTATGTGTGTGTGTGTGTGTGTATCTGATTGTGTTTGTGTGTGTGTTTGTATATGTATTAGTGCATGTGTTCGTGCATGTGTGTGCATGGGTTTTTTTTGTTGTGCATGCATGTATGTACATGTGTGTGTGTGTGTCTACGTGCTTGTTGATGTCTAATAGCTTGTGTATATCTATGTGTGTGTGTGCATGTGCATTTGTGTTGTTCAAGCATGTAGACATGTGTATGTGTGTGTGTGTGCACAGGCATGCATGTTTGATTGTTTGTGACCATCCATGTACATGTGTGCACATCATGCATGCTTAGAAGAATGCATGTGTGAGTCTGTGTGTGTGTGTGTGCATGTGTGCAACCATGCATTTGCATGGGTATGTGTGTGTGTGGGTTTGTCTATGTCTATGTGTGTGTATATGTGCATGGGCATATATGTGTGAAAGATCTTGTGCATATCCTTGTTTTTTATGCATGTATGCATGCATATGTGTCTTTGTATTTGTGAACATGTGGGATTTGTCCATGTGTGTTTGTACTATGTGTGCTACTTCATGCATGCTTGTGTGTGTTTATGTGCATGTGTGTGAATGTGCATGCATGTTTGTGCATGTTCATGCATGTGTTTGTGTGCATGCTTGTGTTCTCATGTTTGTGTGTGTGTGTGCATTTAATTGCATGTGTATTTGTGAGCATGTGTGCACGTGTGTGTGCGTGTTCATGTGAGTGCATCAGTGCATGTATGCATGTGTGTATTTTTTTAGTGTAAGCATGTGAGTGTATATGTATGTGTGTGTGAGTTTGTGCATTTGTTTGAATGTTTGTGAGCATGTGTGCTTGTGTGTCAATTTGTTTTAGCATTCATGCATGTGCATGTGGATGCATCTGAGTGTGTGCATGTGCATATGTTTGCATATCCATGCACATATGTGTGAGTGTTTGTCCTTATGTTTGTGTGTGTCCATGCATTTTATGTATGTTTATGTGTAGGTTTATATGCATGTGTGCGTGTGTGTATGTGTGTATCCATGTGTACATGAGTGTGTGATTGTGTGTGTGTGGTTCACTTGATCATGTGTGTATTTATGCATGTGTGTGTGCCTCTATGTGCATCCATATGTGCATGTGTTCATTTGTGTGCACTCATGTGGAAGCATGAGTGCATGTTTGGGTGTTGGTATTCATGTGGGTGTGTATGATGTGCATGTGTGTCTTTGAGTGTGTTTGCATGTCTGTATATGTATGTGTGTGAGTATGCATGCATGTGTGTATATGCATGTGTGTGTATGTGTGTATGCTAAATTTTTTTGTATGTATATATGTGTGCATGTTTCTATGTTTTACGCATGTTTGTGCATGCCAATGTGTGTGTGTATGTGCATGTGTGCATGTGCATGTGTGTCTGTGTGTGTGTGTGTGTGTGCAAGTGCATAGGTTCATGTGTTTATGTATGTTGTATACACATATGGGTGCATATGTGTGGTTGTTGTTGTGTGTGTGTGTTCCTATGTGGGTGCATGTGTTAGAATGTGCATGTGTTGCTCTATGTTAGCCTAAATGTATTGGCATGTGTGGTGTGTGTATGCATATGTTCATGTGGCCGTGCAAGAGCATGTGTGTGTCGATATGTGTCTACATGCTTTTGCATGTGTGCATGAATGTGTATGTTTGAGTGTAAAGGCATGTGTGTGGGTTTGTGTGTGTTCGTGCATGCATTTGTGTGTGTGTATGATTGTGTATGCGAGTGTGTTTGGGTGTGTGTGTAGGTGTGTGTGTGTGCATGTATACATTTGTGTGTGATTGTGTGCTAGTACACACATGTAAATATGAATATTTGTGTGTGTGTTCGAGAATTTAACTTTTTGGGCATGTGTGCATGTGTTTGTGTGAGTGAGTGATGCATGTGTGTGTGTATAGAGGCACTTTGTGGGGGTGCATCTATGTGTGTATGTGTGCATGTGTACTTATATGATTATGCATGTGTTTGTGTGCATGTGTGTATGAGTGTTTGCTTGTGTGCATGTTTGTGTATGTGCATGTGTTTGTTAGTGTGTATGTCCATGCATGCATGTGTGGTGCTTGTGTGTGTGTGCATGTGCATCTGTGTACATGGACATGTGTCTGTAAGTTTGTGTGGTAGTATGCCCATATGTGCATATGCATGCATGTGTGTGTTTGCATACTTGTGAACTTATGTGTATGCATATGTGTGTGCACTATCTTGTGTCTGTTTGTACTTGTGTGCTCACACCTACATGTTTGTGTATGTGCATGTATGTTCATGTGCATGTGTGAGTTTGTGTGCACATGAGTGCATCTATTTTTGTGCATTTGTGGATGTGTGTGGGTGCATATGTGTGTGCTTTTACAAATGTGTGTATTTGTGTATGTGTTTTTGTGCTTGTGCATATGTGAGTGTGCATGCATGTGCAAGTGAACATGTGTGTGTGCATGTCTATATGCATGTATGTCGTTATATGTGTGCATGTCTGTGTGCACTTATGTGTAGAAGTGTAAAGGTGTCTATATGCACATTTTTCATGTGTGTTTGTGTATTTGTGAGTACGTGCATGCATGTGCATGTGTGTGTGTGCATGCATACATGTGTATGTGTACTTGGGTGTGCATGTCTATTGGTGTATGTGTGTGTCTGTGTTTGTATGCATGCATATGTATGTGCTACGTGTGTGTATGATCATGTTATGTGCAGATGTGTGTGCATGTGTAAGTTTGTGTGTGTCATTTCTGCATTCGTGTGTGCACACACATGGATGTGTGTGTGCGTGCACATGGGTATCTTTGTGTGTGTGCGCATGTATGTATGCATGCGTGTATATACATATGTGTATGTGTGCGTATATATTTATGCATTTGTGTGTGTGGGTGCAAGGATGTACATAAGTATATCTTCATGAATGTTTTTATGAGTGTGTGTGTGCATGTGCATGAGCATATGTGTGTGTGCATGTGTGTGTGTGTGTGCAAGCTCATGTTTATGTGTGTGCGTGTATGAGTGTGCATGTGTGGTCACATGTTTGCTTGCATGTTTGTAGGTGGTTGCACGTATGTGTTTGCATAAGTGTGTGTCTATGTGTGCATGTGTCTATATAGGTATGTGTATAAAAGTGTTTGTGTGTATTCATATTGGCATATGTGTGGGTGCCTAGGTATGTGCATGTGTGCATGTGCATGTGTATGTGTGTGGTTGTGTGTGCTTATGTGTAGGTGTACTTATGTGCTTGCATATGTGTGTGCATATGTACATGCATAGGTGTTGTGTCTCTGTGTGGTCATTTCTATGTGTGTATGAGTCAATGTGTTTATGAATTTACATGTGTGTGTGCATATGTGTTTGTATGTGTCAATATGTGTGCATGCCTCTATGTGTACATGTATGCATGAATTTATGCATGTATAAGTGCGTGCATGTGAATACACGTGTGTTTTTGTGCATGTGTGTTAAAATGCATGTAAATGTGTGTGTGTGTATTCATGGGCATGAGTATGTGTGTTGTGTTTGCATGTGTGTATATGTGTGTATGTGCATGTGTGTACATGTGAGCATGTGTATTTGCTTGTGTGTGTGTGCTTCTATTAGTGCATGTCCATGAATGTGCATTTGTGTGCACATCAGTGTGTGTGTATGTGCTTGTGCATGTATGTACATGTATGCATTTGTTTATTCATGTGTTCATGTTTGTGTGCTCATTCGAGTGTGTTTGCTTGCCTATGTGCAAGTGTTTATGTGTGTTCATGTATGTGTATATGGGTATGTTTGCATGTTTGTGTACTTGTGATCATGTGAGCACATGTGTGTGCATCTGTGCATGTGCGTGTGTGCATAGCAAAGTGTGCACATGTGCTTACACATGTTTGTGTCTCTGTGTTTCTGTGTGTGTGCTTTTGCATGAATATGTGTTCATAATGCAAGAGTGTGCATGTGCATGTGATTGTGGGTGCCTGTTGGTGCACATGTGCATATGTGTGTGCTTTCATTCATGTATGCATACGCTTGCACGCATTTGTATGCATGTGTTTGTGTGCTTATACAGGCATGTGTGTGTGTGCACATACCAATGTGCATATGTGCTTGTGTATATGTGTGCCCTTGTCTACGTGAGTGCACATCTCTTTTTGTGTGTGTGCATGTGACTATATGTATATGTGTGTATGGTCATATGTCTAGATGTGTGTTTGTAAGTCTTTTTGCAAAAGTGTGTGAGCATGCATGTGAATGTGTGTATGTGTGCATGTGTATGTGTGTGCATGCTTGTACTTATGCATGTTTGTGCACATGTTTTTGTTTATGTTTGTGTGTATATGTGTGTGCATATGCTTGTATATGTGTATGTATGCCTGTGTGTATGCTTGTGTATGTGTGAGTGTGTGTGTGGTTGTGTGTGTGGGTGCATCAGTTTATGGAAGTGTGTGCTTGTGTGTGTGAGTGCATCTAAATATGGGTGGGTGCTTGCATGTCTTCTTGAATACATGTATTTGTGTGCATATATATGTTTCTATGTTTGTGTATGTGTGTGCATATATATGTGCATGTGTGAGTGCATGTGTGTGTATGTGCATGCATGTGTGCATTTGTGTGTGCACATTCTGTGTATAGGTGTGTG
>JAIUJO010000198.1:994524-1000496 GCA_023846275.1 Vanilla planifolia | reverse complement strand
TCTTCTTCTTCTTCTACGTCTTCTTCTTCTTCTTGTTCCTCTTCTTCTTCTCCTTCTTCTTCTTCTTCTTCTTCTTCCTCCTCTACTTCTTCTTCTGCTTCATCTTCTTCTTCTACTTAATCTTTTTCCTCTTCTTCTTCTTCTTCTTCTTCTTCTTCTACCTCTTCTTCTTCTTCTTCTTTATCTTCTTCTTCTTCTCCTTCTTCTTCTTTTTCTACTTTTTCTTCTTCTTCTTCTTCTTCTTCCACTTCTTCTACATTTTCTTCTTCTCCTCCTCCTCCTTCTATTTGTTACTCTTCGTCTTCTTCATCTACTTTTTCTTTTTCTTCTAATTCTACTTCTTCCTCATCTTCTTCTTCTTCTTCTCTTCTTCTTCTTCTTCCTCTTCTTCTACTTCTTCTTTTCTTCTTCTTCTTCTTCTTTTTCTTCTTCTCTTCTTCTTCTTCTCCTTCTCCTTCTTCTTTTTCTTGCTCTTCTTCTTCTTCTTCTTCTACTACTACTACTTCTTTTTCTTCTTCTTTTTCCTCCTCTCCTTTTCATTGATGTTCTTCTTCTTCTTCTCTTTCTTCTTCTCATTCTTCTTCTCCTTCTTCTTCTACTTTTCGTTGTTCTTCTTGTTCTTTCTCTACTTCATCTCCTTCTTCTCCTTGTTCTTCTTCTTCTTCTTCTTCTTCTTCTTCTTCTTCTTGTTTTTCTTCTTCTTCTTCTTCTACTACTACTACTTCTTCTTCTACTTTTTATTATTATTATTATTATTATTGTTCTTTCACTTCTTCTTCTTCTTCTAACCTGCTTCTCCTTCTTCTTCTTCTTCTTCTTCTCCTACTTCTTCTACTACAACTATTACTTCCTCTTCTTCTATCTCTTCTTCTATGTCTTCTTCTTCTTCTTTCTCTTCTTCTTTTTCGTCTACTTCTTCTTCCTCCTATTTTTCTTCTTCTTCCTCTTCTTCTTCTTCTTCTCCTTTTTCTTCTTTTTCTTCTTCTACTTCTTCTTGTTGTTCTTCTTCTTCTTTGACTACTGCTTCTTTTTCTTATTTTTCTTCTTCTTCCTCTTCTTCTTCTTCTTCTTCTTCTTCTTCTTCTTATCCTTGTTCTTCTTCTTTTTCTTTTTCTTTTTCTTCTTGTTCTTCTAATTCTTCTTCTTTTTCTCCTTCTTCTTTTTCTTCTTCTTCTTCATCTTTATCATCATCATCATCATCACCATCTTCTTCTTGTTCCTCTTCTTCTTCTTTCTCTTCTTCTTCTTCATCATCTTCTTCTTCTTCTTCCTTTTCTTCTTCTTCTTCTCCTTCTTCTTCTTCTCCATCTTCTTCTTGATGTACTTCTTCTTCTTCTCCTTCTTCTTCTCCATCTTCTTCTTGATGTACTTCTTCTTCTTCTTCTTCTTCCCCTCCTCCTCCTCCTCCTCCTCCTTCTTCTTCTTCTCCTTCTTCTTCTTCTTCTTTTTCTTTTTCTTCCTCTTCTTCATCTTCTACTACTTCCACTTCCTCTGCTTCTTCTACTTCTTCTACCTCTTCTACTTCTGCTTCTACTTCTTCTTCTTCTTCTTCTTCTGCTTCTCCTTCTACTTCTTTGAGTTTTTCCTCTTCTTCTTCTACTTCTTCTTCTAGCTATTCTTCTTCTTCTTAATCTTCCTCTTTTTCTTCTTCTTTTTCTTCTTCTTTTTCTTCTCGTTCTTATTCTTCTTCTTCTTCTTCTTCTTCTTCTTGTTCTGCTTCTTCTACTTTTATTTCTTCTGCTTCTTCTTCTTCTTCTTCTTCTTCTTCCTCTTCTTCTACATCTTTTTTTTCTACTTCTTTTTGTTCTTCTTGTTCTTCTTCTTCTTATTCTTCTTATTGTTCTTTGCCTTCTACTTATTTGACTTCTTTGTTCCTCTTCTTCCTCTTGTTCTTCTTCTTCTTCTCCTTCTTCTTCTTCTTCTTCTTTATCTTCTTCTTCTTCTCCTTCTTCTTTTTCTACTTCTTCTTCTTCTTCTTCTACTTCTACATTTTCTTCTCCTCCTCTTCCTTCTCCTTCTATTTGTTATTCTACGTCTTCTTCAACTACTTCTAATTCTTCTTCTTCTTCTTCTTCTTCTTCTTCTTCTCTTCTTCTTCTACTTCTTCTTCTTCTTCTTCTCCTTCTCCTTCTTCTTTTCTTGCTCTTCTTCTTCTTCATCTTCTACTACTACTACTTCTTCTTCTTCTTCCTCTACTTTTTGTTGATATTTTTCTTCTTCTTCTCTTTCTTCTTCTCCTTCCTCTTCTAGTTTTTTGACTTCTTTTTCTCTTTGTTTTTGTTCTTTTTCTACATCATCTCCTTCTTCTCCTTATTCTTCTTCTTCTACTCTTTCTTCTTCTTCTTCTTTTTCTTCTTCTTCTTCTTCTTATTATTATTATTCTTCTTCTACTCTTTCTTCTTCTTCTTCTTCTTCTTCTTCTTCTTATTCTTCTCGTTCTTCTTCTTCTTCTTCTTCATCTTGTTCTCCTTCTTCTTCTTCTTCTACTTCTTTTACAACAACTAATACTTCCTCTTCTTCTACCTCTTCTTTTGCCTGTTCTTCTTCTTCTTCTTCTTCTTCTTGTCCGTCTGCTTCTTCTTCCTCTTCTTCTTCTTCTTCTTCTTCTTCTTCCTCTTCTTCTTCATCTTCTTCTTCTTCCTCTTCTTCTTCTTCTTCTTCTTCCTCTTCTGCTTCTTCTTCTTCTTCCTCTCTTCTTCTTCTTCATCGTCATCATCATAATCATCTTCTTCATCTTCTTCATGTTCTTCTTCTTCTTTTTCTTCTTATTCTACTTCTTCTTCTTCTTCTACATTTTTATCTTCTACTTCTTCTTCTTCTTCTTCTTCTTCTCCTTCTTCTTCTTCTTTGACTTCTTCTTCTTCTTTTTCTTCATCTTCTTCTTCTTCTTTTTCTTCTTCTTCTTCTTCTATCACTTCTTCTTCTTATTCTTCCTCTTCTTCTTCTTCTTCTTCTTCTTCTTCTTCCTCTTCTTCTTCTTCCTCTTCTCTTCTTTTTCTTCTTCTCCTTTATCTTCTTCATCATCTTCTTCTTCTTCTTCTTCTTCTTTTTCTTCTTCTTCTTCTTCTTTTTCTTCTTCTACTTCTTGTTGTTCTTCTTCTTCTTTGACTACTACGTCTTCTTCTTCTTCTTTTTCTTCTTCTTCCTCTTCTTCTTCTTCTTCTTCTTTTTCGTCTTCTTATCCTTGTTCTTCTTCTTTTTCTTTTTCTTCTTATTCTTCTACTTCTTCTGTATCTTTTTCTCCTTCTTCATTTTCTTCTTCTTCTTCTACTTTATCATCATCATCATCACCATCTTCTTCTTCTTCATCATCTTCTTCTTCTTCTTCTTCTTCTTCTTCTTCTTCTTCTTCTTCTTTCTCTTCTTCTTCATCATCATCTTCTACTTCTTCCTCCTCTTCTTCTTCTTCTTCTCCTTCTTCTTCTTGCTATTCTTCTTCTTCTCTTTCTTCTACTTCTTCTTCTTCTTCTTCTTCTTCCCTTCCTCCTCCTCCACCTTGTTCTTCTTCTTCTTCTTCTTCTTCTTATTCTCCTTCTTTTACTTCTTCTTCTTCATCTACTTCTTCTTTTTCTTCTCTTCTTCATCTTCTTCTGCTTCTTCTCCTTCTCCTACTTCATCTACGTGTCCTTTTTCTTCTTCTGCTTCTTCCACTTCTTCAACTTTAACTACTTTTACTTTCTCCTTCTTCTTCTTCTACTTCTTCTGTCTCTTCTACTTCTTTGACTTCTTCATCTTCTTCTTCTACTTCTTCTTCTTCCTCTTCTTCTTCTTCTCCTGCTTCCACTTCTTCCTCTTCATCTTTTTCTTTTTCTTCTTCTTTTTCATCTTGTTCTTATTCTTCTTCCTCTTCTTTGTCTTCTTCTTCTTCTTCTTCTTCTTCTTCTACTTATATGTCTTCTTCTTCTTCTTCCTCTTCCTCTTCTTCTTCTTCATCTGCTTCATTTTTTTCTTCTTCTTCTACTTCTTCTTCTTCTTCTTCTTCTCCTTTAACATCTTTGACTTCTTTCTATTCTCCTTTTACTTCTTCTTCTTCTTTTACTTCTTCTTCTTCTTTTTCTTCTCCTGCTTCCTCTTCTTCTACTTCTTTTCTTTCTTCTTATTTTTTTCTTCCTCTTCTTCTTCTTCTTCTTATTCTTCTTCTTCTTCTGAAGAAGAAGAAGACGAAGAAGAACAAGAAGAAAAAAGAAATGGAAAAGAAGGTAAAGAAGAAGAAGAAGAAGAAGAAGGAGAAGATTTAGGGAAAGAAGAAGATGGAAACGAAGAATGAGAAGAAGAAGAAGGAGGAGAAGATGAAGGAGAGGAAGAAGAAAAACTAGAAGAAGAAGAAGTGGAAGAAGAAAAAGGAGGAGGAGAAGACGAAGAAGAAGAAGAAAGGGAGGAAGAGGAAGGAAAAGTAGAAGAAGCTGAAGAAGAAGAAGAAGAAGAGAGAGAAGAAGAAGAAGAAGAAGAAGAAGATGATGATGATGAAGAAGAATAATAAGAGAAAGAAGAAGAAGAAAAAGAAGAAGAAAAAGGTGAAGAAGAAGAAGAAGAAGAAGTTCAAAGAGGAGGAGGGGTAGGAGGAGGAGGAGGAGAAGAAGAAGTGGAAGAAGTAGAAGAAGAAGAAGAAGAAGAAAACGAAGAAGAAGATGAAGAACTAGAAGAAGAAGAAATTGAAGAAGAAGACGAAAAAAAGATGATGTAGAGAAAGAGAATAAAGAAGAAGAAGAAGAAGAAGAAGAAGAAATAGAACAAAAAAAGAAGTAAAAAAAGATGTAAAAGAAGTTGAAGGAGAAGAAGAAGAAGATGTAGGAGGAGTTGAACAAGAAGTCGAAGAAGTAGAAGAAGAAAACAAAGAAGGAGATGAAGAAGAAGAAGAAGAAAGAGTAGAAGAAGAAGAAGAAGAAGAAGAAGAAGAAGAAGAAAAAGAGAAAGAGGAGGAAGAAGAAGAAGAAGTTGTAGAACAAGAAGAAGAAAATCTATAACAAGAAGAAGAAATAGAAGAAAAGAAGAAAAGGAAGAGAAAGAAGAAGAAGAAAAAGAAGAAGAGCAATAAAAAGAAGTAGAAGAAGAAGAAAAAGACGAAGAAGAAGTGGAAAGAGAAGCAGAAGAAAGAGAAGATGAAAACGAAGATGATGAAGAAGAAGACAAAGAAGAAGAAAAAAAAGAAGTTGAAGAAGAAGAAGAAGAATTGGAAGAGGAAGAAAAACAAATAAGAGAAGAAAAAGAAGAAGAATAAGAAGACGAAGAAGAAGAAGAAGAAGAAGTAGAAGAAGAAGAGGAATAAGAAGAAAAGAGGGAGAAGAAGAATTAGAAGAAGACGAAGAAGAAGAAGATGGAGAAGAAGAAAAAAGAAGAAGAAGTAGAAGAGAGCAAAGAAGAACAAGAAGAAGAAAAATAAGAAGAAGAAGAAGACAAAGAAGAAAAAGAAAATGAAAAGACATAGGAAGAAGAAGAAGAAGATGATGAAAAAGGAGAAGAAGAAGAAAAAGGAGAAGAAGAAGAAAGAGATGAAAATGAAGATAAAGAAGACGGAAAAGATGATGATGACAATGAAGAAGAAAAACAAGAAGAAGAAATAGAAGATGGAGAAGAGAAGAAGAATGTGATGAAAAGAAGAAGAAAAAGATGATGACGAAGAAGAAGAAGAATAAAAAGAAGAAGAAGAAGTAGAAGAAGTAGAAAAAGGAGAAGAAGAAGATATAGAAGAAGAAGAAGAAGAAGAAGATAAAGATGAAGAACTTGAAGAGGAGTAAGAGGAACTGAAGAAGAAGAAAAGGAAGAAGAGGAAATAGAAGAAGAAGAAGATGATGATGATGATGAAGAAGAAAAAGAAGGAGAAGTAGAAGAAGTAGGACAAGAACAAGGAGAAGAAGAAAGAGAAGAAGATGATGAAGGAGAAGAAGAAGAACAACAAAAAGAAGGAGGAGAAGAAGAAGAAGAAGAAGAAGAAGAAGAGGAAGAAGAAGAAGTAGAAGAAGAAAAAGAAGAAG